>MU551669.1:1953905-1988905 GCA_024362625.1 Silurus asotus
GTGTGTGTGTGTGTGTGTGTGTGTGTGTGTGTGTGTGGTGTGTGAGTTTCAGTTCAGTTCTGTGTTGAGATGCCTGATGGCTTGAGGGAAGAAACTGTTGCACAGTCTGGATGTGAGGCCCAAATGCTTCGGAAACCCTTCCCTGATGGCAGGAGGGTAAAGAGTGTCTGTGACGGGTGTGTGTGTGTTTGACGGGTGTGTGTGTGTGTGTATGTGTGTGTGTGGGTGTGTGAGGTCATCCACAATGATGTTGGTGGAAATGTCCATGATAGAGGGGGGAGAGACTCTGATAATCTTTTCAGCTGTCCTCACTATCCTCTGTAGGGTCTTGTGATCCGAGACGGTGCAGTTCCCAAACCAGGCAGTGATGCAGCTGCTCAGGATGCTCTCGATGGTCCCCTTGTAGAATGTGAACAGGATGGGGGAAGGGAGATGGGCTTTACTTAGCCTTCTCAGGAAGTAGAGATGTTACTGGGCTTTCTTGGTGATGGAGCTAGTATTGAGTGACCAGGTGAAGTTCTCCACCAGATGAACACCAAGTTATTAGGTGTTCTTGACGATCTCCACGGAGGATATATCAATGATCAGTGGAGAATGGTCGCTCTGTTTTCCCCTTGAAGTCAACAACCATCTATTTGGTTTAGTAAATGTTCAGAGACAGGTTGTTCGCTCCACACCAGGCTGTTAACTGTTGCACCTACTCTCTGTATGCTGACTCATCGTTCTTGCTGATGAGACCCACCACGGTCGTGTGATCTGCAGACTTGATGATGTGATTCGAGCTGTGCATTGCTACACAGTTCGGAACTGCAACCTTCTCTGCTTTACCGAGACATGACCGAGAACCCAGCGGTACCAGACCATGCCATCCAGCTGGACAAATTTTTCTCGGTTTACCGCATGGAGAGAACACTGGAGTCGGGGAAGTCAAGAGGAGGTGGAGTGTGTCTGATGGTGAACAAACACTGGTGCAAAAGCATGAGCATCCTTCCACTTTCACGCTCCTGCACACCAAATCTGGAACTACTGACCATCAAATGACTTTTATCTACCTCTGGGATTCAGCTTAGTCATAGTCAAGCGGAAACGGACACTGCAGTATGGGATTTACACGAAACATTAACACTTCACCAAACACAGCATCGGGACGCTGCACTCATTGTGGTGGGAGACTTCAACCCCAAGAGCGCACTACCAAACTTTCATCAGCACATCACCTGCCCCACCAGGGGCGAAAGGACACTGGACCACTGCTACACACCATTTAAGAACAGCTACAAGGTACAATCACGTCCACCGTTTGGGAAATCTGACTATGCTGCCATCTTTCTCATGCCTGTATACAAACAAAGGCTGAAGCAGAAAGCTCCGTTTCAGAGGGAGGTCGTGTGCTGGACTGACAAATTGGTGGCCGCTCTGCAGGATGCTTTAGATGACACAGACTGGGACATGTTCAGGCGCAGCTCTGATGATGTCAGAATGTTTACGGAAGTGGTTGTGGGATTCATTAGGAAACTAGCGGATGATACGGGGCAGAAAACCACCATCAGAACGTTTCCCAACCAGAAGCCGCGGGTGGATACAACGATATGCGACGCTCTGAGATCCCACTCCACTGCCTACAACACGGGGATCACCACCAGGGACATGGATAAGTACAAGGCTGAAGGATGCAACAGCGCTACAGGAGAAAACTAGAGTCACAGTTCCAACATGGTGGCTCTAGGAGCCTGTGGCAGGGACTAAAAACAATCACAGACTACAGAACACCATCTTCTAGAATGGTGAATGCGGATGCTTCTCTGGCAGACAAGCTAAACATCTTTTACGCTCACTTCGAGGCTGCAGCTAACCACGCTAGCGGCGCTAGTGGCACAAACAGCATGCACACCGAGAGAGCCGGAGAGGTGAACACATTCACCATCTCAGAGCATGACGTGAGGAGGGCATTTAAGAGAGTGAATATCAGGAAGGCAGCAGGACCAGATGCCATCACAGGTCGGGTTCTGAAAGCCTGCGCTGACCAGCTAGCACCGATGTTCACTGAGATATTCGACTTCTTACTGGCTCAGTCTGTTGTCCGTTCATGCTGCAAACAGTCCACCATTGTTCTTGTCCCGAAAAAGCCCCAGCCTGCCTGCCTTAACGACTACCACCCTGTAGCCTCAACCTTGTAGTGATGAAGTGCTTTGAGAGACTGGTCAGAGACTTCATCACTGCATCACTACCAGACACACTGGACCCATTACAGTTTGCATACCACCCAAACCATTCTACTGAGGATGCCATTGACATCATCTCCTCCACACTACGATGAGCCACCTGGACTACAAAAAAAGGGAATTATACAAAGATGCTGTTTGTGGACTACAGTTCAGTGTTTAACACCATAATTACCTCCACACTCACCTCTAAGTTGGAGGTCCTGGGACCTGTGTTAATTTACACAGCCTGTCGCTGTGTCAATGGATCTCTAACTTCCTGACAGACAGAACACAAGCCAAACGGGTGGAAAAACACACCTCATCCACCCTCACCCTCAGCACTGGAGCTCCCCAATGTTGTGTTCTGAGACCCCTGTTGTACTCACTGTACACATATGACTGTGTGGCCACTTCCAACTCCACCACCATCATCAAGTTCGCTGACGACACTGTTGTGGTGGGACTGAACTCCAACAATGATAAGACGGCCTAACTACAGGAGGTTTAAAACCTGGAGAGATGGTGCCAGGAGAACAACCTTCTCCTGAATGTCAGCAAGACTAAGGAGTTGATAGTGGACTTCAGCACGAAGCAGGAGCAGTCATACCAACCGCTAAACATACCAACCGCTGGAGAGAGTGGACAGTTTCAGGTACTTAAGTGTTCACATCACACAGGACCTGTTTTGGTCCTGTCACACCAACACCCTGGTGAAGAAGCCCGGCAGCATCTGTACCATCTGAGATGCTTAAGGGACTTTAAACTACCCTCTCAGATGCTAAAGACATTTTGCACTTGCACCATTAAAAGCGTCCTGATGGGTAGCATCACTTCCTGGTTCGTGAACTTCCTGGTTCGGGACTTCTTGGCACCATGCAGGACAGGCGATTCGGTGGCTGTCATACCTCGGTGCATCAGGGAAAGCCCTGCTCCTTTGCTCATGCGTACCCAGCCCACATGGAGCTCATCTCAATCGGGCTTCATTCAGAACACCTGAGACTTATTCAAGCATTAATCACAAAGCCTATAAAAACCCTACATTCACCTACACTCTTTGTGTGTTATTGTATGTTCATGCATGTCGGTGTAGGTTCATGGTGGAATGTGTGTTCGCGTATGCGTTTCCCGCTACGTACCTTCTCCTCCCGGACTCCACACTCTCTCCACGGCTGCGTCTGTCTTTCCAAGCGCACCCCGGAATACCGCCGCTTTCCAGTAGCTGCCTCCGTGCTGCGCTTTCTCTGTAACGCATTCTCTGTAACGCACCGTGGATATTATTTACGGACTGCCTTTTGCCGGATTATCCCGATCTCTGCGGGTATTTTGTGTTGGTTCTGCCTTTTTGTTTAATAAATATGTTTGCTCATATTCCGGCTTCCGCCTCCATATCCACCGTGTAACACCTTGTATATACACTTTTTTCTCATATATATCTTTATATATTTTATAGTTTAGATAGTTCATACTCTTTATTTATCTGCCTTCTTTTTCTTGGTTAATTTTTTTCCCCATCCCATTCCCTCATGCTGGACTGTCATAAAAAGCATTTCACTGCATGTTGTACTCTGTATGTATGTGTATGTGACAAATAAAATTTGATTTAATTTGATTTGATTTGATTGATTTAATTTGAACAGCAGTGGACTAAGCACACAGCCCTGAGGTGCCCCAATGCTCAGTGTGATGGTGCTGGAGATGCTGTTCCTGATCCGGACTGACTGAGTTCTCCCAGTCAGGAAGTCCAGGATCTAGTTGCAGAGGGAGGTGTTCAGGCCCAGTAGGCTCAGCTTCTTAATCAGGTGCTGAGGAATGATTGTGTTGCTGTAGAGCTGAAGTCTATAAACAGCCGTCGTACATATGAGTCTTTGTTGTCCAGGTGGGTGAGGGCCAGATGAAGGGTCGTGGAGATGGCATCGTCTGTGCATTAGTTTGAATGATATGCGAACTGCATGGGGTCCAGTGAGGGTGGAAGATGGGTCTTGATGTGCCTCATGACCGCTTGAAGCACTTCATCATGATGGGTGATGGTTGACATCTTGCGACATGTAGGAACAACGGCGCTGTTCAGGGAGATGTTAAATATGCCGCTAGCTGTTTTGCACATCCTCTGAGCACTCTGCCAGGAACGTTGTCTGGTCCAGCAGACTTCCATGGGTTTACTTTGCATATAATTTTCTCTCTTCAGCTGTGGATAGACAGAGCACCTGGTCACTGAGAGGAGGGGTGGTCCTCCTCGCCGCCATGTTGTTCTGCACCTCTAACCGGTCGTAGAAGTTGTTCAGCGCATTGGAGAGGAAGGCGTCATGGTCACACGCAGGTGTTGTTGTCTTGTAGTCACGCCACATGCGCCGGGAGTCTCCGCTGTCCTGGAAGTGCCCAGTAGGTGTGAGATACAGTGATGTAAATAAATGGGTGTGCTTTAAGGAGTTAAATTGAGAAATGTTTTTTTTTTAAAGGAGTAGTTTTGGATTTTGCACTTATTTATGGTAAATATGGTGGAGCTATAATGTGTGTGACTATAGAGTGGTTATGATAAAGGTGTGGGGTTATAATAAAAGGTGTGGCTATGGATAATATGTTTATAGTCAGAGGTGGAGTTATAATAAGAGGTGTGGCCATGGGTATGTTATGGTCAGGGGTGGAGTTCTTATGAGGTGTGGTTATGGTGAGGGGTGGATTGGTGGAGTTACAATGAGAGGTGTGGCCACGGATTATATAGTTATGGTGAGAGGTGGAGTTATAATTAGAGGTGTGATTATGGATTCTATGGTTGCTAAATAATTAGTTAATTTGCATCGACTTCACACTATTTTGCCTTTTTAATAAATAATTAAAAAGGAAGGGCATCTAGCGTAAAAACGTGCCAAATCAAACATGCGGATGATCCGCTGTGGCGCCCCCTAACGGAAGAAGCCGAAAGAAATTTTAATAAATAATAATACATTTTATTTAAAGGCACTGTTCAAAGCATTGAAGGACACTGTACAGTAGAATGAATCATAAAATCAAAGAACAACAACAAACAGCTATTTAAAAAGTTCATCTGAACAGATGAGTTTTGAGGGAGGATATAAACATGGTCAGATAGTCACAATCCAGTATTGATTGTGAAAGAGAATTCCAGAGATGAGGAGCAGCCCAGCTAAATGCCCCAAACCCCATAATGACTAAACAGACAGAAGGTATAGTTAGGGGAAGCAAATGAGGAAGATCTGAGAGTGTGGTGTAGGTCTGAAGCAAGTCAAAAATGTATGAGGATTCAAGATTATGAAGAGCTTTGAAAGTGAGAAGCAAAATATTGTGCTCTAAATTTGACAGGAAGCCAGTGTAGATGATAAAGTACAGGGGAGATCTGCTCGCTGGAGGAGCTTCTAGTAATTATACAGGCAGGTGAGTTCTAGACCAACTGAAGTGTATGAAGTTTGTGAGGAAACCCAAACAGAGTTACAATAGTCAGTGCACGAGGTAAAAGAGCATGTACAAGAACAGCTGTGGAATGGAGGAATTATGAGAAACAGACAAAGACGGCTGATGGTCCAAAGATGGAAGTACACAGACCGAGTAATATTGTTCACATGCTTTTCAAAAGACAATGTACTATAAAGGACAACACCCAGACTCTTACACTAAGACGATGAGACTATAGAGTTAACAATAGAAAGTGAGAAACTATTGAATTTTGACAAATTGGACTTGGTTCCAACCAGAAGAACCTCTGTTGTGTCCATATTCAGCTTGAGAAAATTGCACGAGAATCAAGAAGGAAGAGGACAAATACAGCTGTAAAAAATAATGCCATATTTTCTGACCAAGAGGATTTTTGAGAGAAATTATAAATTGGGTAAGAGTATATAGTGTTTATATAGTAACACACCAAATACTTATTAAAGCAAGCAGGTGAAACTCAGACATGTAAGATCTTATGCAGCTTTTTACAAGGTTATGGCACACTTTTAAATGTGTGTGTGTGTGTGTGTGTGTGTGTGTGTGTGTGTGTGTGTGTGTGTGTGTGTGTGTGTGTGTGTGTGTATGTGGAGCACTAGAGGAAGTAGAGCAGCATTAACAGTGCCATATGGCAGCGTTCAGCATGTCGTGTTGTACAAACAGAAGCAGCAGGACTGTAACACTGGAGGCTGACTGATGACATCATCGTTCATCTTAATTACGTGAACTAACACAGGCATTTATAGAGCAACACTTCACTTGGGAACGTGGTGTATCTTCATCCCTATTGGCTGTTGTCTAAATTAGTCTACTGCATTAAAATATGGATGTTACATCATGAAATAGAAGTGTGTATTTACTGTGGAATTTACACACATCATTATTCACACCATAAATCCACACTTCATTTACAATATTGTATTGGATCAGGTGCTGTTCTACAGTGTGTGTTGGATCAGGTGGTATTTTACAGTGTGTGTTGGATCAGATGGTATTTTACAGTGTGTGTTGGATCAGATGGTATTTTACAGTGTGTGTTGGATCAGGTGGTATTTTACAGTGTGTGTTGAATCAGGTGCTGTTCTACAGTGTGTGTTGGATCAGGTGGTATTTTACAGTGTGTGTTGGATCAGATGGTATTTTACAGTGTGTGTTGGATCAGGTGGTATTTTACAGTGTGTGTTGGATCAGGTGGTATTTTACAGTGTGTGTTGAATCAGGTGCTGTTCTACAGTGTGTGTTGGATCAGGTGGTATTTTACAGTGTGTGTTGGATCAGATGGTATTTTACAGTGTGTGTTGGATCAGATGGTATTTTACAGTGTGTGTTGGATCAGGTGGTATTTTACAGTGTGTGTTGGATCAGGTGGTATTTTACAGTGTGTGTTGGATCAGATGGTATTTTACAGTGTGTGTTGAATCAGGTGCTGTTCTACAGTGTGTATTGGATCAGGTGCTGTTCTACAGTGTTTGTTGGATCAGGTGGTATTTTACAGTGTGTGTTGAATCAGGTGGTATTTTACAGTGTGTGTTGGATCAGGTGCTGTTCTACAGTGTTTGTTGGATCAGGTGGTATTTTACAGTGTGTGTTGGATCAGGTGGTATTTTACAGTGTGTGTTGAATCAGGTGGTATTTCACAGTGTGTGTTGGATCAGGTGGTACTTTACAGTGTGTGTTGGATCAGGTGGTATTTTACAGTGTGTGTTGGATTGCTGTTTAAACAATTTCCTTCTTTAGTCTGTAATTTCTATGCCTGATCGTTTCAGGTGTGAAGGTGAGTGTTTGTGTTTAAATCAGCTGCGCAATCCGACTTTGAATTTCAGGAATTTTTTTCTGAGTAAATAATGACCTAACATTCCGATTTAAGAGTCTGCTTTAGAGTTCATTATTATTTTCTGAATTTGATTCAATTGACTGCATTCATTTAAAGATATATTTTAAAAATATACATTCTCTCTCTCTCTCTCTCTCTCTCTCTCTCTCTCTCTTTCTCTCTCTCTCTCTCTCTCTCTCTCTCTCTCTCTCTCTCTCAGTTGCCCATTGTGGCCTCCTCAATGATCTCGCTGTACTTCCTAGAGTTAACTGACATCCTCCAGCCAGTTAAATCCGGATTCCGTTGTTATGACCAGGCTCTGAGTAAACCGTACGTGGAGACGGGAGACGAGCTCATCCCTCTGCTCATGCTCCTGAGTCTTGCCTTTGCTGGGCCTGCTGCCTCGGTAACACACACACACACACACACACACACACACACACACACACAGACAGACACAGTGTAAGATTGACTAAAAACACCCCTCACTCTAAAATGCAAACACTGAGATAATAACATGGAGACACTGGATTTTGTTGCTATGGGAACAGGAGGGGAATCTATGATAGTGTATCAGAGGTAAACTTTAGTGTGTGTGTGTGTGTGTGTGTGTGTGTGTGTGTGTGTGTGTGTGTGTGTGGTTGGTTTAGATTATGCTGGCTGAGGCTTTGATGTACTGCTCCAGATCCAGAGTGAAGTTCAGTCCTGGTTCGGAAGGCAGCATCAATGCCAGTGGCTGCAGCTTCAACTCCTTCCTGCGCAGAACCGTTCGGTTTGTAGGTAATGTCTGTCTGTCTGTTTGTCTCTCTGTCTGTCTGTCTCAGTATGCCTGTCTGTCCATTTCTCTGTCTTTCTGTCGATCTGTATCAGTATGTCTGTCTCTCTGCCTTTCTGTACATCTTCCTGTCTGTTTGCCTGTCTGCCTCTCTGTCAGTCTCTGCATGTCTGTTCTTCTCTCTATCTATCTCACAGCCTGTCTTTGTCTGTCTGTCTGTCTGTCTGTCTGTCTGTATCTCTGGCTTGCAGTCTGTCTGTCTTTCTGTCTATATTTTTGTTTGTCTCTGTCTCTCTCTATGGATGTCTGTATGTACAGAACTGTGAAAACGTGTTAGGCAGGCATGAAGCAATGCAGTAAAGTAGTATGCTTTTAATAAAAAGCCGAACCTCCGACATGGAAACAAAGTCTAAGAAAATGGCAGCAGGTGTTCTGGACTGATGAGTCAAAACTTTAAATATTTGCTGTAGCAGGAGGCAGGATGCTGAAGGTCTTGAGAGTGGAACAATAATGAATGCCTGCAGGCAACAGTGAAGCATGGTGGAGGTTCCTGGCAGGTTTGGAGCTGCATTACTGCAGATGGAGATGGGGTCAAGATTAATAGTGACCCTCAATGCTGAGAAATCCAGGCAGATACTTAATCAAATTTATTCTGCAGCAGGACAACAACCTCAGAAATGCAGCTAATGGCATTAAGAACTACTCTCAGTGTAGGGAAGAACAAGAAGTCCTGGAAGTGATAGTTTTGGCAGTCTGGGATTACATGCAGAAACAGGCAGATTTTAGAAGCCTCTGTGATTAGTTCTCCATTTCTCTCTCTCTCTCTCTCTGTAGGTGTACATGTGTTTGGGTTATGTTCTACAGCCCTTGTGACGGATGTTATTCAGCTCTGTACCGGTTATCATACTCCGTTCTTCCTCACTGTCTGTAAACCAAATTACACTCTGCCTGGAGTCTCCTGCCTCAAAGAGCCCTACATCACCCAGGACATCTGTTCAGGACGTGACCATTATGCTATCCAGTCCGCTAGGTAACACACACACACACACACACACACACACGCATACATACATAAATACATACATACATAAACATGTATATATAAATATACACACACACACACACACACACACACACACACACACACACACACACACACACACAAACATACATACATACATGCATACATATACATACTTACACACACACATTCACACACATATGTTCATTACACACATACATAAACACACATATACACATGCACAGTAAGGGGGTAATGGTACATGTATTTGTACCGGAAAAATAAATTGTATCATTGCACACTGTCATGCGAGAGAAACGGAGGCGGAAGCCATAGTCAATGAAATGGGTTTTATAGAGAAAAGGTGAGGATGTGAAGAGTATGCTCTGAAGTGAAGCGATGAGGAGATATCCATGTCACGCCTGGAAAGAGGCGTGGCCCACGATGTCCGAAGCGGAGTCCTGGAGCAGGAAAGTAATATCCGTGGTGCGCCTGGAAAGAGGCGCGGTACACAATGTCCGAGTAGGAATCCGAGGCATGAAAGTAACATCCAAGGTGCGGTCCACACGAAGAGAGAGAGAGTTTTGAGTACCACCTGCATAACATGCAATAACGGACAGCGAGAGCTGGTGATGAGCGGATAAATGAGTCCCAGGTGTGCCCAATGAAGCCAGGAGCTTCATTGACCGCGGAGGCAATGACAGCCACCGAAGGAGGCGTGGCAGGTGGATAATTGACACCCCCCCAGGGGGGCGCAACCAGACGCCCCCAACCCACAGAAAGCCCGGAGGGCCAGGGCACTCAGAGGAGGGCCCCTCCAACCGTCCATGGCCAAAGGGGACCCGGCTGAAACCGCCACGGAACCGGGGAAAGTCGGGAAGGACCCGAAGCAGAGCAACCACCCCTGCGGAGAGCTGGAATGGGACAATGGCCACAGCGGGGTCCCGGAACGGAGCACAGCCCAACGTGGAGGCCGGGAACCGAGCGAAGCCCTCTGCAAAGACCGCAGGCGGAGAGAAGTCCACCACAGAGACCTAGAGCAACGCCTATGGCGAGGACCTGAGGCAGGGTGACATGCTCAGAAGAGACAGGAAGCGAAGCGATCCCACCACGGTGGTCTGGAGCAAAGCAATGTCCACCGCGGAGGACTGGAGCCGAGAGGTGTACCCCAAGGAGGCCTGAAATGGAGTGAAACCCTCGGCAAGGACCGTAGACCGGGCGATATCCTCGGCAGAGACTGGAGGCAAAGCGACGCCACCCAGGAGGGTCTGGAACGGAGCCCTGTACTCCCCGGAGACCCGGAATGGTCGGACGTTCGTGGTGATCAGGTTGGGAGGAGCCCACAGCGGAGGCCGGAGGTGGAGAGAAGCTTCTGGTGAAGGACAGGAACCCAGCAGCGCCTGCAGCAGAGTCCAGAGGCCGAGTGACGTCCATGGCGGAGAGCAGAGGCCGAGAGACACCCTTGGTGGTGTTCGAGGGCGAAGTAACGCCCACCATGGAGGGCTGGAGCGGAGTGACGCCCACCAGGGAGGGCTGGAGCAGACTTGACTTGGAGCAGAGCGATGTCACCCATGGAGACCTGGAATGGAGCGACACCCTCTGTGGAGACCGGAGGCTGAGTGACGTTTTCGGCGGCGTTTTGTGACTGAGCAGCATCCACCACAGGGAACAGGAACGGAGTGATTTCCTCTACAGAGATCTGGAACGGATCCCCTTCCACCATAGAAACCCGGACCGGCACCGGCACGGACCGGCACGGCGACCTTGGTGACAGCCGGAGGGTGGACCTTTCGCTGAGGCTTATGGGCTGGAAAACCTCCTGGGTGGAGACTGGAGACGGAGCGACGCCCCTGACGGAGTCCCGAGGATAAGCTATGCTTTCAGCCAAGCCCTAAAGCCAGATGTCACCCTCAGACGAGCCGTCACCTTAATGGAGACTGTGAGGCGAGCCGTCGCCTTCAAGGAGACTGTGAGGCGAGCCGTCGCCTTCATGTAGACTGTGAGGCGAGCCCGTCGCCTTCCTGGAGTCCGTGAGGTAAGCCATCGCGTTCCTGGAGTCCGTGAGGCAAGCCATCGCTTTCTGAGTAGCCCTGGGGAGGTGGTACAACCTCCTTTTCACGGTCTGGCGGCGGCTCTATGTCCTTTTATGGCCAGGCGGCAGTGTGATGTCCCTTTCGAGGCCAGGCAATGGTTCGATGTCCCTTTCACCATCCTGGAGGGGAGTGGAGCTTTCGGGGAGACTCTGGAGCGAAGAGAAGCTCTCCAGGGACACACTGGAGCGGGACGGAGCTCTGCTGGAAACTTTGGAGCGGGGCGGAGCTCTCCCGGAAACACCGGAGCGGATCCACGCTCTCGGAAGTGGGGGAGAGACATTGGAGATCCGCTGCGACCATCCCGGGTTTCCTTGTGAGAAGCCAGACAAACCAGGCGCACGATGTCATTAGGAGTTCCGTAGCAGGAAAGTAATATCCGTGGTGCGCCTGGAAAGAGGTGCGTTCCACACGAAGAGAGACAGTCTCGAGTACCACCTGCATAACGTGCAATAACGGACAGCGAGAGTGTGGAAGTGATGGATTTATATGGGAGCTGGTGATGAGCTGATGAATGAGTCCCTGGTGTGCCCAATGAACAATGACAGCCGCCAAAGGGGGCGTGGCAGGTGGATTCCTGACACACGTGTACAAGTACTGAACTCACTCTTTTTTACATGTGGATCATAATTACAATCTGATTTCCATCAGGAACATATTAAGTGGTGGACTGCCCATTATTATTTTTTCTGCCTCACACTTAGAGTGCATTTTTATTATTATTATTATTATTATTGCAATTGAAAACATACACAACAAACATATAGGACAGTTAAGTGGATCAGATCTTTAGAAAATTAAATATTAAATTTAAAACACATTTTAATAACACAAGTTAGTTAAATTTTTTCTGTTTATTTAATTTTATTTCTATATCTGCCAACATCAAAAATGAAATGATTGACAGTTCTGTATTTCAATTTAATTTAATTTAATTCAATTTAATTCATGTTTATTTGTATTGAGCTTTTAATAATGAACATTGTCTCAAAGCAGCTTTACACAGATAATGTGGAGATAAAAAATGAATAAAATGTTTTTTATTCTCTATTTCTTCCTCTTTCTTTCTCTCCCTCTCTATCCCTTTCTCCCTCTTCCTCTCTCTCTCTCTCTCAGGAAATCTTTCCCATCCCAGCATGCAACACTTTCGGGTTTCGCGGCGGTCTACATCTCTGTAAGCTTGACTCACTTTCACACTTTCACATTTTTTTGGTTGGTATGCAGCTGGAGATGGAAATGAAAACCTCATCACCATGGCAACTCGTGCATTAGCACCTGCTAGCTGGAGCTGATTAGCATTGAGCAAACATTAGCCGTTTGCCAACTTTTGTCCTCCTACGTACCACCCAGGAGACGGTTACTGAAACCATCTTTAACCTCCGAGTGAGAATCATACTGCACTGAGAGAGAGAGAGGGAGAGAGAGAGAGAGGAAGAGGTCATCTAGTGTTAAATGTAAATAAAAACAAATCTCATAAATCCATATTTTACAAAAAGTGAAACAAAAACAAAAATTATCAAATGTTTAAACTGATAACATTTTTTTGAAAAACTAAAGTCATTATGAATTTGATGGCTGCAACACGTCTCATTAAAGTTGGTGCAGGACCATGTTTCCCACTGTGAAGCATCACATCTTCTGTCTCTTTGCATCTGGGAGCTGAGGAGAGCAGCTGCGGGAGTTTTGGAAGAGGAATGTTCTCCAATATGTGTCTGATGCAGGATTCTAGCTGCGGTTCTGGGTTTCCTTTGTTGTGTTTTTTGTTTCATGATGCTCCAAATGTTTTTAAAAGGTGAAAGTACTAGACTGCAGGTAGACCAGTTCAGCACTCGGACTCTTCTACTGCTGGTGTGATAGATGCAGTATGCAGTTAGCATTGTCCTGGTCAGATACACAAGACTGTACATAAAAAATACATTTTCTGGATGGAAGCATTTGTTGCTCTAAAACCTGTATATTACGTTCAGCATTAAGAAAACCTTTCTATATGCACAAGATTCCCTTCCACAGACTAATAAATCCTAATATTTCTGTATCACTGATCACTCTGTCTCTCTCTCTCTCTCTCTTTCTCTCTCTCTCTCTCTCTCTTCCTCTCTATCTCTCTCTTCCTCGCTATCTCTCTCTTCCTCTCTCTCCCTCTCCCTCTCCCTCTCTCTCTCTCTCTCTCTCTCTCTCTCTCTCTCAGCACTAACCTGTCGTTCCTCTCTCTTCTCTCGAGCAGATGTACTTCAACGCCACCATCTCAGACAGTACAAAGCTCCTGAAGCCCGTGTTGGTGTTCGTGTTTGCAATAGCAGCTGCTCTGGCGAGTCTCACGCAGATCACGCAGTACCGCAGTCACCCCATCGACGTCTACGTGGGCTTCGTCATCGGGGCCGGGATCGCCGTTTATCTGGTAACCACACCCACTTTTCTAACTGCAACCTATAACCAGGTACAGAAGCAGGTGGGCACAGGGTGCATCTCAGTGGGAGGGACTTCGGTCTTGTCAGTCTGAATTTGATTGGAGGATATGGATTTCACTGTTTCTATGTTTCACAAAGACTCTGAAAATTATGTATTGGAAACTGTCTGTCTCTCAGTCTGTCTGTCTGTCTGACTTTATTTTTGTCTTTCTGTCTGTCTCTCTAAATGTCTGTTGGTCTGTTTTTTTGTATGTGTCTCTGCCTCTCTATCTGCCTCTCTTTATTTGTCTGTCTCTTTATCTGTCTGTCTGTCTGTCTCTCTATCTGTCTATCTGTCTGTCTGTCTCTCTATATGTCTGTGTTTGTTTGTCTGTCTCTATGTATCTCTCTCTGATTTTCTGTCAGTCTGTCTGTCTGTCTGTCTGTCTGTCTGTCTTTCTGTCTGTCTGTCTGTCCCTCTGACACCTTTCTCCGGAGTGACATTTATCTCAGTTTATACAACTGAGCAGGAGAGGGTTAAGATCCTCTGTGCAGCTTAGTGGTGCTGGGATTTAAACTTATGACCTTCTGATCAGAAGAACTTAACCACTACGCTACTACTTTAACACGTGGGGAGGAAAAGTTTGATTGTTTCCTTTCTCTCGCTTCTCCTCCTTCTCTTTTTCATTATACTACTCATTCTTTTCTTTTTCTCCTTCTTCTTCTGTTTCTCTTCCTCTTTCTCCTTCTTCTCCTTTCCTCCCCCTTCTTTCTTTCCTTTCCTTTTTCCTCCTTCCTATCTCTTACTCATTCTTTCCTTTCTTCTTCTCCTAACCTTCCCCCTTATTTTCTTTCTCTTTCTCTTCCCTTTTTCCTTCCTTTTCTTCTTCATTTCCTTTTACTTCTCCTGGCTGAAATTCTGGGCTTCACCATTTCTTTTTGTTTCTTCTCAGTATGTTCTCACTGAGACGTGTTATATTCATCATTTCTTTACTGTAAGAGGGAGAAAATTCTCTGAGTCAGCAAGAACAATTTAACAGATCTCTCTCTCTTTCTCTCTCTCTTTCCTCTCTCTCTCTCTCTCCCTCTTTCTCTCTTTCTTTCATCCTATCTCTCTCTCTCTCTCTCTCTCTCTCTTTCTCTCTTTCTTTCCTCCTATCTCTCTCTCTCTCTCTCTCTCTCTTTCTCTCTCTCTTTCCTCCTATATCTCTCCCTGTCTCTCTGTTGCTCTCTCATTTACTCTCTCTCTCTTTCTCTCTCTCTTTCCTCCTATATCTTTCCCTCTCTCTCTCTCTCTCTCTCTCTCTCTCTCTCTCTCTCTCTCTCTCTCTTTCCTCCTATATCTCTCCCTCTCTCTCTCTTTCTATTTTTCTCACTTTCTCCCTCTCTCTCTTTTTCTCTCTTACTCTCCCTCTTCTCTTCTCCTCTCTCTCTCACTCTCCTCTGATGTGTTGCTATTTTTTCTGTGAAAGAGATGAAAGAGATCTGAGAAGCTGTTTTCTGTTTGGAACAGATGAACATGTGAATGTTTTTTTGTTTTTATTGGTACGTTACTGAGGCACAGAAATGAAAAAGTAAAAAGAGGTGAAATTTATCTTGTGCGTTCTTTGTTCCTGTAGGAGAATCCTGGAGGTTCTGTGTAGAACTCTGGAGAAAGGTTGTGATTAAAGCCCTATATTGAAAGAGAGTGGTTATTAATTATAAAATGAAGTAAAAGTATACCTAAATACTGTTCAGTGTATCATATAATTACCCGAGACAAAGAGCACGTCGTGTTTACGAAAGCGCAAAAGCTGATAATCATAAGAAATGGGAACATTACAAGAAACTGTAGTTTTCCGCTTATTTATTGGTTGTAGTTTCATCTGATTTCAAAAAGGGTGGAGTTGCAGATCTACCCAATGAAAATAAAGAATGCAGTGACATGTAACCCCGCCCCTTTTTTGACATCATTGGACACTTCAACCAATAAAGAAGCAGAGGACCTACGCATCGGCTACGCTACAGTACTGCACAGAACTCACTATAAATGTGATCTTTCTATGAATTTACACAAAATTCATCTCGCCATGTAGATATATTTGTTTTTTATTATAAATTGCAAATCAAATTAATATAATAGATGATTCTTATTTTAATTGGCTTTATCTTGTATTTTTTGCTTTTGTAGTAATAAATAAATAAATAATGCCAGATGTTTGGACTTAATTTTAACTTTTTCTTTTCAGTACATTTATCAAGTAATGATGGTCTCTCACTAATTATTTTGTAATAAGCAGAACATTTCTCTCTCTCAGGCACTTTACGCTGTTGGAAACTTCAAGTCTTCGGTGGAATCGTCTCCTCGGATACTGAAAAAAACGCCTCCACCTCAGAAAGATGCTCTTCATGCTTTAACACAACGCGGTCATGACTCTGTCTACCAGAAAGCTCATGCTTCCGAGAGCAATGACGAGCTCGTCGCTCCGGTGGAGGCAGCAGGAATGAATCGTAAAGTCCGTCGTGAAAAAGCCTCGATGGGAAGTTTGAAGCGAGCCAGCGCTGACGTGGAGCTCCTGGCACCCAGGAACCCGATGGGGAAAGAAACCATGCTGACTTTTAGCAACACACTGCCCAGAGCAAGCGCTAATGTAAACGGCATGGAAGAACCTGCTCAGAGACACATGACCTTTCACGTACCTTCATCCAAACAGCTGGTGTCCGAGTGGAAGCAGAAATCTCTGGAAATGCGGACATTGAGCTTGAGGGAGGATGGGCTGCACGGCAGCTCTATAGATGTTGTAGAAGAAACAAATGAAGAGTTCAAGGAGACCTTAGACATGGACTTGCCCACTTCCTTGTATCCCAGTGTTCAGGCAGCTGCAGCAGCCACCAGAGTCTCAATTTCCCAAAGACCTGGTGCACCACCATTGGTTCACATCCCAGAAGAAGCTGCCAAACCTCCTCCTGTATCTCCTAAAAGTGCCACAACTAGAGCTAAATGGCTATCTATGATGGAAAAAGGTCCAGTACCGGTAACAACACCAGAGCCTCCTCGTCTCCCAAACAAGCCGCTGGTCATGCAGGTCACAACCACTCCAAAGTCTTCTGAAACAGCTTCTTCTTGTGCTACTTCAAGTGTTTCCTCGAGCACCGAGTCCCCGTATTTCCGCATGCCATCTGAACGAGATTCATGCAGTATCGTCACCATTGATGCTCACGCCCCTCATCATCCTGTAGTCCGCCTTTCCTCAGTAAGCTCCAACACCTGGGACTGGAGGAGCAGTACTAACGGAAGCACAGAAGTCCAAGAAACCAGTCGGACCATGCCCAGGAAGGAGTTCCGAACTGCCAAAACGGACTCGTTTGGCTCAGAACCTCCACCACATCCAGATCTGGTGCCACAGTTCCACCAAAAACCTTCTGTACACGCTCAGGAATGGGATCCCGGGCAGCCACATCCCGAACCGGATCATTTCTTCAAGAACTTGCATTTGGAACAACGACTTAATGACGCAAATATTTAAAAATAAAAAACTTCAGTATGGGTGAGAGTCAAACCCAGAGTCTAATCTGGGGGCAAAAAGTGTACCAGCAAATGAAAGTCAAATATTTGAAGGAGGAAAAAAAAATGTGAGGAAATGTTTTATTTTATAGCTGATGGAGTTCATTGTGAAATAGATCTCCGGGTTTTTTTAGGGTGGGGGGGGGTATTCCTGGTTTTCTCAGCTGTCATAAAGGAGGTGAGAACTTTCAGATCCAAGATGGTGGTTATTTAACGAGAGTTATTTAATTCTATTGTTTGTATCAATTGGGGTTCCGTTTCAATTCATCATTTATCTTCGGGGGGAGGAGGAAACTGGGAACGGGGCAGGAAGCAAATCTTCACTTAGATCAAGGTGTTAACATTGGATTCTTTTCTGCTAGCAGAAGGTGTTCATGTGACTCGTCATGTGTTTTATGTAGGACAGAAATGTCTTACCTTTGACTGACCCTACAGGACAATTTTTGGAAATATCATTTTTATTATTATCATCTAGTATTATTAAGGAACTGTTTGTGTGGGTGTGTGGGTGTGTGTGGGTAGGTGGGGGGGGGGGGGGGGGGGGGTATTCGGTGATTGTACATCACATTTCAGAAAAAAAAGTATAACTTAAAATAGTGGCATTGAACAGTTGAGACAAGATAAAGGGGGTAAAGAAAGGGGGCGGGGCTTAGAGGTGATCAGTTCACATCAGTGAGTTCAAAACACTTACACAACTATCAATTATTCAATATTTATATGTCGGTAAGACTGGTGGTGTGTTAGAATTATACTGATCTGTGTGATGATGATGATGATGATGATGATGATGATGTGAAAGAGTAAAAGTTCTCATGAGAAGTGAGCAATTAGACTTGATATCGGAACCAGCAAGAAGATGAGATTGTAATAAATTGATTCGAGTGGATTATGCGATTAACAACCGAACTTTCATTAACTTAAAAACAAAATAATCAGGACTTCACTGTTTCCAGCATCATGGACTTCTTTTTTTTTAAATGTGAAAAAAGACCTTCTGAGTTTTAAATGAGGAAAAATTGTGAAAAGTTCCTCTTCATTATCCTAAAGTACATCGAGTTTTTCAAATACAAGACATTTTGAGCCTCGTCTGAGACCTCGTCTGGGCCTTGACTGGGTCTCGTCTGGACATCGTCTGTACCTCGTCTGAGCATCAAACTGAGCCTAGTCTGGGCCTCGTCTGGGCCTCGTCTGGGTCTTGCCTGAGCCATGTCTGAGTGTTTTTATACTTACCTGTTGAAGTGTTGCTTGTTTTCATGAGGGTGTGTTGCATGATGTTTTATTTATGTGTGTGTTAGTTTGTGGACAGACTGTAGGTCTGTTCTACTGTATAGCAGCAACAGAGGCTTCTTTCTTAACAACTTTTTTGCTAAAATAAAATTGAATTCTTACACTTACACTCTGAACATTTCAAACTGATTTGTAGAAATGAGGAAAAGATTCACTTCTTTCATCCTTCATCAGACACATCAAAGACCTGGTCAGGAAGAAGGTGAAGTCTGGAGACTTTATTTATTTTGGAGAAAAAACAATCACAGCATGCGTTCTGCACTGAGAACCATGTCCAAGAAGTTCTCAAAGGGGAAACACAGGTGAACGAAATACTCCTTCACACACAACATACTGTAACTCAATCACACTGTAAGTGATTAGCAGCTAGCTATTCATCTAGTAATAGGTTAATTTTATCCAGCTTGCTACTGTACACCACAGCACAGCTAAATCCTGCACACCTGATTGGTCAGACGGTGATGATTAGTTCTCTAGAACAGCAGATCTGACAGTAGTGGAGGTTTATATTAATCAGGCAGATCTAATATTTAATTGTTTATATAGTAACAGCTCAT
This sequence comes from Silurus asotus, assembly GCA_024362625.1. Taxonomy (NCBI): domain Eukaryota; kingdom Metazoa; phylum Chordata; class Actinopteri; order Siluriformes; family Siluridae; genus Silurus; species Silurus asotus. Next base: position 1,973,028 of record MU551669.1, read on the forward strand.
TCACAGAGATTTCTCTATAGGGTTATGGAAGGAGTCTCCAGTGACAGAGGAGAAGTTTTAAAATTTAATCTCAGGTCCTACAATGAATATTTTAATTACTGAGTAAAACATATAAATACAAAAAGTAAAATACTGTGAAATAGGATGTAGTATGGTTAAGAAGAATAAGAAGAAATAATAAAGGTAGTAACCACAAAAATAATGATAGTTAAAACATATATAATAATAATAATAATAATAATAATAATAATAATAATAATAATAATAATAATAATAAACCGCATCTCATTTAAAGATGCAGTGGGATAGGTTCAAGTCACCACTAGGGGGCACCAACAAGGTGAGTTTTACACAGCAGCAAGGGACGAATTACTGAGAAGCTTTACACAGATACACTGGGTCTGTGAAAATAGAATCCTATCTATCTATCTATCTATCTATCTATCTATCTATCTATCTATCTATCTATCTATCTATCTATCTATCTACAGTATTTATTCATTGATTTGCTCACAGAAACACTTACATGGTCATTTACAAGATGAAAGATTAGAGAAAAGCTGGACATGGTGAGGAAAAGTCACTAAAACAGTTCAAAACAGTTATTACACTTTTTTATGAACAGTTTATACTTTTGTGTTTTCTTTCCTGTAGAATTGACATTTTAAATCCCAGGAAAAGCGTAATATACAGAAACAATGTACAGTGAAAGGAGACGTGTTGAATTGTGATCATTGTGTTTGTTGCTTTAGTGATGATGTTCATTCTGACTGTATGAGATCCTGTGTGTGATCTGATCTACTGCACTTCTCGATTATACAGACGTGGCGTCACAACGATGGTGGATTGATTCAGGTAGAACGTCACTGAAAGAATAGTGAGGTGTTTATTACATTGTCTAAAGTAGCTTCATTTCACTTTAAAGACAGTTTGGCACACCCCTGGAATTCTCTCATCAGCCTCATGAGGCTGTCACCTGGAAAGGTTTTCCAACACACATAAGAAGTTCCCAGAGGTGCTGAGTGCTTGTTTGCTGCTTTTCCTTCCCTCTCTGTAAGAAAGAGAGAAAGAGAGAGGGGTGGACTCTCATCCCAAACCATCTCACCTGGATTTAGATGTGGTGATTAGGAGGCAACATCATCTGATGCATCACTCCATCGCTCTCCTTTTGAACAAATATCTCTTACAGAAACTAGAGGTGTGTTTGGGGTCGTTGTTCTGTTGAAAAAAGAAAAGATGCTCCCACTAAGTGTAAACCAGATGGACGGCTGCATGTTGCTGCAGAATGCTGTGGTCACCATGCTGGTTAAGTGTCTGCTCAATTCTGACTTAATCGCCAACAATGTCACCAGCAAAGCACCTTCACACCATGGCACCTGCTCAGCCATGCTTCAGAGTGGAAGCCACACATTCAGGAACCGTCCGTCCACCCTCTGTACGTCTAACAAAGACACAATGCTTAGAACCAAACATCTCACATTTACACTCTTCAGACCAAAGGATACTTTTCCACTGATATAATGTTCCTGGTGTTTCTTGGCCTCAGTAAGTCTCTTCTGCTTGTTGTTCTTCAGACGTAATGGTTTCTTTGCCACAATTTGACCATGAAGTCCTGACTCACATGGTCTCCTCTGGACAGTGAAAGTTGAAAATATGTTTAACACTTGAACTTTGTTCAGTTGTCTCAGTTGTTTCTGAGGCTGGAAATTCTAATAAATGTGCAGCAGAGGAAGCTCTGGGACGGTCCTCATGAGAGCCGGGTTCATCATAGAGTTTGATGGTTTTGGAGACGTCATTCGGAGATACATTTAAAGTTCTTGAGATGTTTGGAAATGATGGAGCTTTATCTCTTAAAGTAATGATGGATCTTTTCTCTTTCCTTTACTGAGTGTTTTTTGATATAATCTGGATTTGTACAGCAGTTGGAGTAGCACTAATAGTGATATTAACTCTGTACTCACACTTTAATCTACACAACATAACTGATGCTCTGAAGCACATTAAGAAACAAATGTCACAAACAAACTCATTATATAGATTTTATATATATATAAACTTGACTTGACTTAATACTACTTCTAGTACTACTACTTTAACTACTACTACTTCTATGTTTACTTCTACTATAACAACTACTACTGCTACTACTAATAATATAATAGGAACAGATTTGACAGTAAAATCATTTTAAAGTTTATAAAGAATTTATAATTAGTGAACATTGAAAGGAAGATGAGAGCGTAAGCGGGAAGAGCTCATCCTCATTCCTCATCTCTGCCTTGGAGTCTGTAGATAATGTTATGAAGCTGTTTATGGAATAATGAATTATTAACAGTCACTCACTCACTTCTAGGAAGCACTTTATCCTCATCAGGGTGGAGACAGAACCCTGAGTCTATCCTGGGAATACTGAGGCTCAGGTGGGAGTTCACACACAAATATACAAGTATTTACTCCATATCTAAAAATGACCCCTTTACCCCCACAAATACCCATACACCCCCACATGCCATCTTCGTCCAAGATGGCGGCACGGCAGTAGCTTACAACAGTCACTCCAAATCCAAAATAGTGCTACTTTCACTTTGTTGCCTACCTTACACAACATATGAACATCGGAGCAACCGGTGTCCCACCGCCGAACACTTCAGGAACACCAAAACAACCCCAACAACACAATAAACAATGATCTGCGGCAGAAGGGGTAGCTACATCGGCAAGTGCATTGATGACGTGACCATCTTTAAGACCATCACCACGCTCCAACCAGAAGCCGTGGATGACCGCTAAGGTGCGTGCACCGCTAAAATCCAGAGACTCCGCCTTCAGAGCAGGGGACAAGACGGCCTTAAAGACAGCAATGGCCAATTGCATTAAAAGAGGTGAAGCACGAACACGCCAAGAGAATCCATGGCCACTTCCAGGACAGCGGAGAATCCTGGCACATGTGGCAGAGCATGCAGGCAATCACGAACTACAAGAGAACCTTTCGTGCTTGTGGTGGTGTCAACTCCCTCCCAGATGTGCTGAATGACTTCTATGCCCGGTTTGAGGTGCAGAACAACAAGGTGGCAAGGAAGACAACCCTTCCTCCCGGTGACCAGGTGCTCTGTCTAATCACATCTGAAGTGAAGAAAACTCACCAAAGTCAACATTCCTGGCAGAGTGCTCAGGGAATGTGCAGAACAGCCATCTTCAAAATCTGCCTGAGCAGCGCCATTGTTCCAATGTGCCTCAAAACGACGACCATCATCCCTGTGCCGAAGAAGTGTACTGTCTCCTGCCTTAATGACTGACAGTCTACTGTCTCCTGTCTGGGTGAGGGCCAGATAAAGGGTTGTGGAGATTGCATCATCATGCTTCATGAGGCACATCAAGACCACCACCCTCACTGGATCCCATGCAGTTTGTGTATCGTCCAAACCGTTTCACAGATGATGCAATCTCCACAACCCTTCATCTGGCCCTCACCCACCTGGACAATAAGGACTTATATGTACGAACCGTGGTGAGTCTCATCAGCAAGAATAATGAGTCAGCATACAGAGAGGCGGTGCAACAGTTAACAGCCTGGTGTGGAGCAAACAACCTGTCTCTGAACATTGACAAAACTAAAGAGATGATTGTTGACTTTAGGAGAAAACAGAGCAAACACAGGAAGTGATGCTACCCGTCAGAATGCAAGTGCAAGTGCAAGTCTTTAGCACCTGAGAGGGTAGTTTAAAGTCCCTTAAGGTCTCAGATGGTACAGATGCTGCCGTGCTTCTTCATCAGGGTGTTGGTGTGGCAGGACCAAGACAGGTCCTGTGTGATGTGAACACCTAGGTACCGGAAACTGTCCACTCTCTACACTGGGTTCCCGTTGATGTTTAGCCGTTGGTATGACCACTCCTGCTTTGTGCTGAAGTCCACTATCAACTCCTTAGTCTTGCTGATGTTCAGGAGAAGGTTGTTCTTCTGGCACCATCTCTAAAGGTTTTTAAGCTCATCATTGTTGGAGATCAGGCCCACCACAACAGTGTCGTCAGCAAACTTGATGATGGTGGTGAAGTAGAAAATGGCCACACAGTCATATGTGTACAGTGAGTAAAGCAGGGCTCAGAACACAACCCTGGGGAGCTCCAGTGCTGATGGTGAGGGTCATTGAGGTGTGTTTTCCCACCCGTACAGCTTGTGGTCTGTCAGTCAGAAAGTTAGAGATACATTAAAACAGTGGCAGGCTGAGTCTCAGTACCTCCAATTTAGAGGTGAGCATGGAGGGAATTATGTTGTTAAACACTGAACTGTAGTCCACAAACAGCATCTTTGTATAATTCCCTTTTCTGTAGTCCAGGTGGCTCATCATAGTGTGGAGAAGATGAGCAATGGTGTCCTCAGTAGAGCAGTTCGGGCAGTACGCGAACTGTAGCGGGTCCAGTGTAGATGGTGGCATGATCCAATTTGCCAAACGGTGGACGTGATTGTGCCTTGTAGCTATTCTTAAATGGTGTGTAGCAGTGATCCAGTGTCCTTTTCGCCCTGATGGGGCAGGTGATGAGCTGCTGAAAATTTGTAGTGCGCGCTTGAGGTTTTTGATAATCGATGGATTCTCCGTGGAGATTAGCAAGAGCACCAAGTTCGTTGGTGGTCATCAGGCGGAGAACTTCACCTGGTCACTCAACACCAGCTCCATCACCAAAAAAGCCCAGCAGCATTTCTACTTCTTGAGAAGTATTCCACCAGCACACTAGACAGGTTTGCCTACCTCGGCTCACAGAGGCGATCGTCGCTGACTCTCCCCACATTCCAGATTATACCCGCATTCCGGATTATACCCGCATTCCGTATTATACCCGCATTACGGATTGTGCTTCTCTTCGACCCTTGTATATGTTTTAACGCTATTACAGACATGATTGATTTACTCTGGAGTCCTCCTCATGGTCCTGATTGTGACAGTCTTGCACTGTTTGCACCAGGTTGCACACAATCCACTTTATGTGGTGAGGGGTTTTGGAGGAACGTTGTCTCATTTCACTGTGTACTGAGTCAGCTATATATGGTTAAAATGACAATAAAATCTTCTTGACTTGACTTGACTTGACACATACCCCTCTACAACCACAAAAACCCATATACCCCCACAAATACCCATCTATCCCACAAAAACTGATCTACACCCACAAATACACCCCTCTACACTCACAAATACCCCTCTACATACACAAGTACCCCTCTATCCCCACAAATACCCCTCTACATACACAAGTACCCCTCTATCCCCACAAATACCCCTCTACATACACAAATACCCCTCTATCCCCACAAATACCCCTCTACATACACAAGTACCCCTCTATCCCCACAAATGCCCCTTTATCCCCACAAATACCCCTCTATTCCTACAAATACCCATCTATCCCACAAAAAACTATCTACACTCACAAATACCCCTTTATACCCACAAATCACACACACTGTGGCTGATCACACACCTCCACACACACTGTGGCTGATCACACACACACCCCCCCCACACACACACTGTGGCTAAAAAGACACACACTGTGGCTGATCACACACACCTCACACACACACACACACTGTGGCTGAGCACACACCTCCACACACACTGTGGCTGATCACACACACACACCCCACACCCCAACACTGTGGCTGATAAGACACACACTGTGGCTAATAACACACACCCCTCACACACACACTGTGTCTGATCACACACACCCCTCACACACAGTGACTGATCACACACCTTTCACACACTGTGGCTGATCACACACCCCTATAAAAAATCTTACTGAAGTATTCGGGTAAGTTTGATTCCACAAGCCACCAAACTCCTCAACATGAATAAATTGGACTGACACAAACACACAAACCCATTAACACTTTTGCACAAATTGTCACATGTGGAGTGTGGAGGGTGCGGTGCGGTGTGGTGTGGTGCGGTGCGGTGTGGTTGGGTGCGGAGCAGTGCGGTGCGCTGTGGTGTGGTGCGGTGCGGTGTGGTTTGGTGAGGTGCGGTGCGGTGCGTAGCGGTGCGGTGCAGTGCAGTGTGGTGCGGTGCGAGTGGTGCGGTGCAGTGTGGTGTGGTGTGGTGTGGTGCGAAGTGGTGCGGAGTGGTGCGGTGCAGTGCAGTGCGGTGTGGTGTGGTGCGGAGTGGTGCGGTGCAGTGCAGTGCGGTGTGGTGTGGTGCGGTGCAGAGTCTTGCGGTGCGGTGTGGTGCGGTGCGGTTGGGTGCGGAGTGGCGCAGAGTCTTGCGGTGCGGTGTGGTGCGGTGCGGTTGGGTGCGGAGTGGTGCAGAATCTTGCGGTGCGGTGCGGTGCGGTGCGGTGTGGGGTGCGGTGTGGTGTGGTGTGGTGTGGTGTGGTGCGGCAAAATACACAGTACAATTGCAAAGATTATTACCTGTACCTTATGTAAACAAGTTTTAATTGTTAACTAAAACCTGGTTCCAGTAGATCAAAACCAATATAAAGGGTAAATCTCAGGGAACGAATAAATCAAAACTTCTCCACAATCACGGACATTAACATAAAGTCAATCAGTATAAATTGTGCTGAAAGGAAGCTTTGTACGAGCATTTGTTTGAATTCAAAATGGCCGAATTGCTGTTAAATATTCAGTACTTGAACGGCAAAATAGCAGCTAGGTGCTTTTCACCAATAATCGTAGCATAATTACCTCACCGAGTACAATACGGAGTAAAAGTGTCAGTCTTCAATGCACAATGTAATGCACAATAAAACCTGTAATGCACTGTTGTAGTATTTGTGGTACTTGCAGTATTCGTAGTATTCGCTGTAGACTAGAACCAGGGTTTGGTGTGGTGTGGTGTGGTGCGGTGCGGTGCAGTGTGGTGTGGTGTGGTGCGGTGCGGTGCAGTGTGGTGTGGTGCGGTGCAGTGTGGTGCGGTGTGGTGTGGTGCGGTGCAGTGTGGTGCGGTGTGGTGTGGTGCGGTGCGGTGTGGTGCAGTGTGGTGTGGTGTGGTGCGGTGCGGTGCAGTGTGGTGTGGTGTGGTGCGGTGCGGTGCGGTGTGGTGCGGTGTGCGGTGTGGTGTGGTGTGGAGCTCCCTGGTCCTGTGCTGTAGTGACGATCACTCAGGAACAAATAGTTTATTTTGAGAGTAGAATCTAAGAGTGATTTGTTTCTGTTCTACTGCACCTGCATGAAGCACAGCAGTGCACAATACCTGTAGGTTCTGTACAAGTTTCCCTGCTTCAAAAATCTAAACATCTGTTTTCAACTGAGACCCAAAAACCTCTATGGATGAAGCCTGCTGAAGATAAAAGGGGAGTTTAGGACCAACTACTGAAAAAGCGTGATCACCTTCCAGGTTCTTTTTGGACTGAGGAACAGCCAACATCATGTGATTTATAGATCTTAGTGATCCAGCTGATGTGTACGAGATTGCAGATATTATTTGGGGACAAATTGTGTATTTCTATAGATATAGAAATCATTAGAAGTCTAGTTACGCTGGTCTTGTAGACATGTTGGGAAACTGTTCAATAAAAGTTTTATGTTTTATTTTATTTCTGATCAACGGAACGAAATGAACTAAATAACTAAAAATATCGGTTTAAGTCACTACAGTGATCTGATCTTCCCATCACTACTCTGCTGTTCAATCCCAAACCCCAATTATCCAATTAGGGCAAAAAATTATCAATCTGGCAACCAGATTGAACAGTTTCTCCATCGCCATACACTACTGCCGAATGAAGGAGAGAGAGAGAGAGAGAGAGAGAGAGAGAGAGGGAGGGAGGGACTCTGTGTGTGTGTGTGTGTGTGTGTGTGTGTGTGTGTGTCTCGTGGGCTCGCGCGTCGCTCCCCGTTAAAATTGCAGACAGCCAGGAGGAGATCGGAGGCGCGCGCAGGACAGGAGGCGCAGGATCCGGGATCTAATTAATTAAATTGATTTGTTTGCGCGGCGCGTCATTAGAGGGACACGATCCACTGAAATCAACAAGAACCTGCGCGAGGTGCAGTTTTACGCACGCACGCACGCACGCGCGCACACACACATAAACACACACACCCTTATCCGTTTTTTTTTCTTTAACACAAAGCGGAGGAGGAAAGGGACCGTGAAGCGCAGTGTTCTGAGTGAGTACACACACACACACCATACAGACCCGATACACGCTGTCTGTGTGTGTGTGTGTGTGTGTGTGTGTGTGTGTGTGTGTGCGCGCGCGCGCGCTCCGTTGCGATAGATTAATACGTGCGCGATAGTACAGTGATGGCGACTGCGAGCGCGCGCTTATTCTCCTAACATTATCCAAATCACGCCATTGTTTACGGAGAGGTTATGACACTGTGTGTGTGTGTGTGTGTGTGTGTGTGTGTTAGAAAGCGCGTACACGCCCATTATAATGGTGATGATGTACATTCTGGGTGGGTGGGAAGCTCCAATATGGCTGTGTGTGTGTGTGTGTGTGTGTGTGTGTGTGTGTGTCTCTAGGTGACAGGTAGGTTTTTTCCTCATTTCTGCGCATGATCAGGACTTTATAATAATGTATTTGTTTTGTATTGACCCCATATAAACAATGAAACAGAATAATTGCTGATAAATTAAATTAATTGATTAAAACACGCTAAAATGTTCTTTTAAACCTGTAAGAAACGCTTTTCAGTGACAGCAGAGTGTTTATTGGAATATCATGTGAAATGTAGAGATCACAGAGCGCTGGATGGCGTCCACAGGAACAGAAGTGTTTATTAAATTAGTTTGATGTTTTTATGCTGCAGAGACTAAATTTCTCCATCACACTTCAGTCATTTATTATTAAACTGTGACCTTTAATAAGTTTAATTATAAAGTTCATTAATGATGATAAATAATGATCTGATTTTACATGTTTTTCTATCAGAATTATATTTTAATTAAAATAATCTTTAGATTAAAAAGTGATATTATTTCTAATCAAATGTATTATGTATTTATTTATAATAATATGTATTAATGTTTCTTCTCATTTATATTTATATTTTTCTTATTATTTGTCTTGTTATTATTATTATTAATATTATTATCCTGCAGTATTAAATTAATAATTTAATCAACAAACACACTGAATAAATCATGTATTTATCTCCAGTTATCTCAGTACTGAAGCGATCGATCAGGTCAGAGGTCATGTTAGCATTAGCTCAGCTAGCATTGTGTGCAGGTAATGATCTGCTTTCTGATTGGCTGATGAAGTTTCTGCAGCCTCTACGCTGGGTGTGTGATTTGGGACACGCCCCCTGACTGATTTGTGTACATTTTTTACCCCATCACATGCATCACTTCCTGTCTTTCTCTCAGTCTCTCTATCGCTTAACTACCCTGATACCCCCATCACTTCCTGTCTCCCTCTATCAGTGAACTACTCTGATACCCGCATCACTTCCTGTCTCCCTCTATCAGTGAACTACTCTAATACCTGCATCACTTCCTGTCTCCCTCTATCATTCAACTACCCTGATACCCGCATCACTTCCTGTCTCCCTCTATCAGTGTACTACTCTAATACCTGCATCACTTCCTGTCTCCCTCTATCAGTGAACTACCCTGATACCCGCATCACTTCCTGTCTCCCTCTATCAGTGAACTACTCTAATACCTGCATCACTTCCTGTCTCCCTCTATCAGTGAACTACTCTAATACCCGCATCACTTCCTGTCTCCCTCTATCAGTGAACTACCCTGATACCCGCATCACTTCCTGTCTCCCTCTATCAGTGAACTACTCTAATACCTGCATCACTTCCTGTCTCCCTCTATCAGTGAACTACTCTAATACCTGCATCACTTCCTGTCTCCCTCTATCAGTGAACTACTCTGATAACCACCTCTACTGACAGCCACTGACACAAACCTGTCCTGTTCACTCTGACCAAAATATCTCTCTCTCACACACACACATTCCTGAATAGAGTGTGTGTGTTTGTGTGTGTGTGTTTGTGTGTGTGTGTGTGTGTGTGTGTGTGTGTGTGTGTGTGTGTGTGTGTGTGTGTGTGTGTGTGTGTGTGTGATCAGCAGAAAGCTGTAAATCCTGACACTGGTGTAAGATGTAGAGTTTTGTGTATTTTCAGTAAATGTTGAGTTGAAGGTTCTCAGGTTCCTCCCACATGGTCCTGAGTGTAAACAGGAGAAGAATTTCTCCTGCATATTCTCACTCGCCTTTCTGTCTCATGTGTGTGTTCTGGAAATCCTGAAATTGTATCCACTGGAAGTTTTCGGGACATCTCAGAACTAGACTGAGATTCTTCTCTAATAAACACAGAGTTTTAGCAGCAGGTCAGAAAGGGTTTGTGGTAATGAGTAGAGGAGGAGGAGGAGGAGGAGGATAAAGGTGATCAAGGTGATGATTAAAAAAAAGGTGATGCTGACAAACAACAACATAGAGCATAGCAAAAAACAAGAACCAAAGTCCAAAACCAGTAAACAGGCAGGCAGAAGAGGGATCAGGATCAGGAACAGGAACAGGAACCAGGCAGGGTGGTGAGAATAATCCCAGACCTTCAGAAATCCAACATCTTACCCACTGAGCTTCCACTTCTCAGATACTTCTAATAACTTCAGTGCTACACGTATCACTCACTAACGCTAGTGTATAGTCTTTTACCATGCTAACTGTTCTTCAACGCTAGATTCTGGTTCTGAGCTGTTCCTGACTCGTGTATTCTGTAGATAGTTGTGGATGAATGTTTGGATCGTTTAGCTGCAGCAGAGAAGAAGAGTTCATGTGTGAACAGTTCATGCTCAGATCAGAGCGTGTGATCAGTGTGATCATGCTTCTCCCTCCGGCTGAGTTCAAGAAGAAAACTTCTTTGTCTTTAAATCAGATCTGAACATCACACACACAGACACACACACACACACACACACACACACACACACACACACACACACACACACACACTCACTCAGTTTCATGGCCCACGAAGTTCATTGGATTTTGTTAAATGGTGTTTCTGCAGGGGACGGAGTCACTCAAACACGAAATTAATAAAAAAATTTATTCCAGTTGGTTGGAGTTCAGATTCGCCTACAGGAAATCGATTCAACAAGATTAGACTAAAGAGTCGATTCATCAGCTTTTATTTATTTATTGTTGATTAACGAACTCCCAGGAATAAAGTGCACATGGCAGGAAAACTTAATTTCAAGTTCAAGATTTCACATCATATATACTGTAATTTCTGGACTATAAAGTGCACCCATATATGAGCCGCACACACTGAATTTGACAAAGATTTTTATTTTTAACATAAATAAGCCGCACCTGTATATAAGCCGCACTAACTAAAACTAATGAACTTTACACAGGCTTTAATAAGAGACAGAGTCTGTTACACTGTGTAACGGGTGAAATATGTTGTGGCTCCTTTAAGAGCAGAGCGGCATTTTGGGAATTGCCTGCCGCTGTATTTTTACGGTATTACTGCATGTGTGCAAGACCGAGGAATATGTCCTTATTATTTTCTGATGCTGATTTCTAAGTTTCTTTGACTAACCCGTAACGCTGTTGCCAAGAATAATAAAAAAGCAATAGTTTTGGAAAGCTGTCTGTGTTTATATGATTTCTGTTGTAACTGGAGTTAGCGAGCTTCCCTTCACCCAGACTCAACACGCTACAACGACTTGTATCTAAACAGTAGCTACCAAGAAAGTCGTTGTTCACTGTCTTCCTCCTTCCTTTCACAATTATTTCTCTCAGGAGTTTATCTTTTGGCTTCGGCATGCGTTTAAAATAAACTTTTTTTCTCCCGATGCCGTGCAGCTCAGAACACAGGGGAGGTGCGTCATTGGTCTAATGTTATGGGGTTCAGTTTTTTGGTTTGAAGTTTGTGAAACCGGGAAAAACCCAGGAAAAATTCATAAATTAGCCGCTTTGTTGTTTAAGCCGCGGGAAAAAAGTAGCGGCTTATAGTCCGAAAAACACGGTACACATTTACAGTGATTTATGATTCTCCTAAAAAAATAGTAAACTTTTGGGAAGCATGTAAATCCAGGAGAACCCTAACCCAAAAGAAGAACATGTGGAGCATGCACAGTAATGCAGAAGAAAGTTGGGATCTATCAGAAGGATCTATTAGAATCAGGACCTACAGATTAAAGGAGGTGATTGTGCAGAGTCGATTCATTTGATTTCCAAAACCATTCATTTATTTTCATTTATTTATTGAGTTCTGCTCAACAGCTGCTGACACAAACCCATCCTGTTCACTCTGACCAACACACACACACACACACACACACACACACACACACACACACACACATACACACACCACCCTTTATACCATGCTCAGGGTCAAAACACTTCCACAGACCATTTGTACTGAATAAATCCTGGAATCTCACCACTAAATACTGTTTCCCAAAACATTAGTACACACACACACACACACACACACACACACACACACACAGATCTGGGGTTATGGTCGATTTTTTTACAAGCCCTAGTAACTATGGTGTTGATTGGTCCATATAAACAGGAAGTTGATGTAAATGTGGGGTTTAAGCGTCTGCGTTTAACAGGAAATTGATGTAGATGTGGGGTTGGAGCGTCTGCGTTTAACAGGAAGTTCATGTAGATGTGGGGTTGAAGCGTCTGCGTTTAACAGGAAGTTCATGTAGATGTGGGGTTGGAGCGTCTGCGTTTAACAGGAAGTTCATGTAGATGTGGGGTTGGAGCGTCTGCGTTTAACAGGAAGTTCATGTAGATGTGGGGTTGGAGCGTCTGCCTTTAACAGGAAGTTGATGTAGATGTGGGGTTGGAGCGTCTGCAGATCTGGAAGTCAGAAGAGTTTGTGCGTCTGCAGACTTTTCTTCCGGTTCAGTGTCTGGAATCAATTTACAGAGGAATGCAGTGGACTGTACTGAAAGCCTGAGATTTACACACTGTATACACAGACACACACACACACAGACACACACACACACACACACACACATCATTCCTGCATCGTGTAAATTAGCTCCTCCTACAATCTGGATGTGTTGAAGCTGAATCAAAGGACGACGTGTCATTTTCCTCAAATATTTCCATATTTACTTTCTGTCTCCCGGTCGCTTTCTGTCTTTCTGTCTCTCTTTTTTTGTCTCTATTTTTTTTGGACTATGACCAGGAGTAATCTCTTGCTTCTCCTGTATTGATCTGTTTTACACACACACACACACACACACACACACACACACACACACACACACACTCTCTTTTTCTCTCTCCATATTGATTTAGTTGCTGATTCATTTTAAAACTAATGCACAAATTCAGATTGTGTGTGTGTGTGTGTGTTTGTGTGTGTGTGTGTGTGTGTGTGTGTGTGTGTGTGTGTAAATAAGATATGATTGTGTGTGTGTGTGTGTGTTTGTGTGTGTGTGTGTGTGTGTGTGTGTGTGTGTGTGTGTGTGTGTAAATAAGATATGATTGTGTGTGTGATGTGTTGTTTGTGTTGCTACTCTGCAGGATGTCGGAGGCTCTGACACAGCAGGAGAGACTACAGGCCATCGCTGTGAGTATAGACACACGTGTGCACACGCACACACACACACACACACACACAAACACACACACACACACACACACACACTCATATTCACATTTTCATCAGTCTTAACAAATAAAGCATGGCTACTGTACCTATCAGGGCCAGTAAAGGGGGTGTGGACAGTGTATTTAATGATTCCTGTGAAAAGGGAGTGGCCTCCATCTATCCATCTATTAGTTTCAGTGAAAGGGGTGTGGCCTCTGTATCTATTAGTATTAGTGATGGGGGTGTGGCCTCTGTATCTATTAGTATCAGTGAAAGGGGTGTGGCCTCTGTATCTATTAGTATCAGTGAAAGGGGTTTGGCCTCTGTATCTATTAGTATCAGTGAAAGGGGTGTGGCCTCTGTATCTATTAGTATCAGTAATAGGGGTGTGGCCTCTGTATCTATTAGTATCAGTGATAGGGGTGTGGCCTCTGTATATATTAGTATAAGTAATGGGGTGTGACCTCTGTTTATATTTGTATCAGTAATAGGGGTGTGGCCTCTGTATCTATTAGTATCAGTGATAGGGGTGTGGCCTCTGTATATATTAGTATAAGTAATGGTGTGTGGCCTCTGTTTATATTTGTATCAGTAATGGGGTGTGGCCTCTGCATATATTAGTATCAGTGATAGGGGTGTGGCCTCTGTATCTATTAGTATCAGTGATAGGGGTGTGGCCTCTGTATATATTAGTATAACTAATGGGGTGTGGCCTCTGTTTATATTTGTATCAGTAATGGGGTGTGGCCTCTGTATATATTAGTATAACTAATGGGGTGTGGCCTCTGTTTATATTTGTATCAGTAATGGGGTGTGGCCTCTGTATATATTAGTATAACTAATAGGGTGTGGCCTCTGTTTATATTTGTATCAGTAATGGGGTGTGGCCTCTGTTTATATTTGTATCAGTAATGGGGTGTGGCCTCTGTATATATTAGTATAACTAATGGGGTGTGGCCTCTGTTTATATTTGTATCAGTAATGGGGTGTGGCCTCTGTATATATTAGTATAACTAATGGGGTGTGGCCTCTGTTTATATTTGTATCAGTAATGGGGTGTGGCCTCTGTATATATTAGTATAACTAATGGGGTGTGGCCTCTGTTTATATTTGTATCAGTAATGGGGTGTGGCCTCTGTATATATTAGTATAACTAATGGGGTGTGGCCTCTGTTTATATTTGTATCAGTAATGGGGTGTGGCCTCTGTATATATTAGTATAACTAATGGGGTGTGGCCTCTGTTTATATTTGTATCAGTAATGGGGTGTGGCCTCTGTATATATTAGTATAACTAATGGGGTGTGGCCTCTGTTTATATTTGTATCAGTAATGGGGTGTGGCCTCTGTATATATTAGTATAACTAATGGGGTGTGGCCTCTGTTTATATTTGTATCAGTAATGGGGTGTGGCCTCTGTATATATTAGTATAAGTAATGGGGTGTGGCCTCTGTTTATATTTGTATCAGTAATGGGGTGTGGCCTCTGTTTATATTTGTATCAGTAATGGGGTGTGGCCTCTGTATATATTAGTATAAGTAATGGGGTGTGGCCTCTGTTTATATTTGTATCAGTAATGGGGTGTGGCCTCTTTATATATTAGTATAATTAATGGGGAAGTGGCCTCTGTTTATATTTGTATCAGTAATCGGGTGTGGCCTCTGTATATATTAGTATCAGTAATGGGGTGTGGCCTCTGTTTATATTTGTATCAGTAATCGGGTGTGGACTCTGTATATATTAGTATAAGTAATGGGGTGTGGCCTCTGTATATATTAGTATCAGTAATGGGGTGTGGCCTCTGTTTATATTAGTATAAGTAATGGGGTGTGGCCTCTGTTTATATTTGTATCAGTAATCAGGTGTGGACTCTGTATATATTAGTATAAGTAATGGGGTGTGGCCTCTGTTTATATTTGTATCAGTAATCGGGTGTGGACTCTGTATATATTAGTATCAGTAATGGGGTGTGGCCTCTGTTTATATTTGTATCAGTAATGGGGTGTGGCCTCTGTATATATTAGTATAAGTAATGGGGTGTGGCCTCTGTTTATATTTGTATCAGTAATCGGGTGTGGCCTCTGTTTATATTTGTATCAGTAATGGGGTGTGGCCTCTGTTTATATTTGTATCAGTAATGGGGTGTGGCCTCTGTTTATATTTGTATCAGTAATCGGGTGTGGCCTCTGTTTATATTTGTATCAGTAATCGGGTGTGGCCTCTGTTTATATTTGTATCAGTAATCGGGTGTGGCCTCTGTTTATATTTGTATCAGTAATCGGGTGTGGCCTCTGTATATATTAGTATAAGTAATGGGGTGTGGACTCTGTATATATTAGTAT
>MU551669.1:1991405-2002822 GCA_024362625.1 Silurus asotus
GAACTACGGGACAAAACATCAGGAGAAGCTGAAGAACCTGAATGCAGAGCAGAAGATACAGAAAGTAGAAGAGTTTTTCACCAGAGAACAATCACAAAGTGAAGCTGGTGTGAAAACAGAGGAGAAATCAGTCTCATCAGCAGGTTATTTACTGAGGGAGAGTTTCTGAAGAGCTGCATGATGAAGCTGTGACACGTCTGGTGTTTTACAGGAGATGTTTTTATTAGGAGCAAAATATTTTAAGTTATTTACAGTTAAAGTTTATTTACTCTGGAATCATTTTCCAGCTTGTTTTATTCATATTTATGTTATAAAACATTGTTTTAGTGTGTTCAATAAATGTTTCTCCTGTTCAGCCCACGACATGAAGTGTGCTTTGAGTTTGACCCCCTGATAAAGGGTGTTGTGATGATATTGTAAGGGTGTGGTTGAGGGTGTTGTGAGGGAGTGGTGTGGATGTTGTGAGGTGTAGTTGAGGGTGTTGTGGTGTGGATAGTGTGATCGTGTTTTATGGGTGTGGTGGTGTGGATGTTGTGAGGGTGTGGTGAGGGTGTTGTGGATGTTGTGATTGTGTTGTGAGGGTGTGGTGAGGATGTTGTAAGGGTGTAGTGAAGGTGTAGTGAGAGTGCTGTGGTGTGGATGTTGTGAGGGTGTGGTGAGGGTGTGAATGTTGAAATGGTGTTGTGAGTGTGTTGTGGTGTGGATGTTGTGATTGTGTTGTGAGGGTGTTGTAAGGGTGTAGTGAGGGTTTTGTGGTGTGGATGTTGTGAGGGTGTAGTGAGAGTGTTGTGGTGTGGATGTAGTGAGGGTGCGGTGAGGCTGTGAGAATGTTAGAGTGTTGTGATGTTGTGGGTTGAGGGTGTGGTGAGGGTGCTGTGGGAGTATAGTGAGGATATTGCAAGGATGTTGGGAGAGTTTAGTGAGGATGCTGTGAATTTGTTGTTCGGTGAGGATGTTGTGAGGCTGTTGTAAAGGTGTTGTGGTGTGGATGTTGTGAGGGTGCGGTAAAGATGTGAGAATGTTATCAGGGTGTGGTGGGGATGTTGTTAGGGTGTGGAGAGAGTGTAGTGGGGGTGTGGGTAAGGTGTTGTTAGAGTGTAGTGAGGATGTTGTGAATATGTTGTGAGGATGTGGTGAGGACTTTGTGAATATATTGTGAGGTTGTGGATGTTGTGAGGATGTAGTGAAGGTGTGGATGTTGTGAGGATGTTGTGAGGGTGTGGATGTAGTGTTGTGAGGGTGTTGTGAGGGTCTGGTGGGGATGTGGGTTGAGGGTGTAATGAGGATGTTGTGAGGGTGTGGTGAGAGTGTAGTAAGGATGTGGTGAGGGTGTTGTAAGAGTTTAGTGAGGATGTTGTGAATAAGTTCTAAGGGTGTGGTGAGGGTGTGGATTTCGTGAGGGTGTGGTGAGGGTGAGGATGTTGTGAATATGTTGTGAGGGTGTGGTGGGGATGTTGTGAATATGTTGTGAGGATGTTGCGAGGGTGTGGTTAATATGTTGTAAAGTTGTGGTGGGTATGTTGTGGGTTGAGGGTGTGGTGAGAATGTTGTGAGGGTGTGGCAGTGATGTGTGTTAAGGGTGTAGTGAGGATGTTATGATGGGGTGGTGAGGGTGTTATGAATATGTTGTGAGGGTGTGGTGGGGATGTTGTGTGTTAAGGGTGTAGTGAGGATGTTATGATGGGGTGGTGAGGGTGTTATGAATATGTTGTGAAGGTGCGGTGGGGATGTTGTGTGTTGAGGGTGTAGCAAGGATGTGAAGGTGTGGTGAGGGTGTTGTAAGAGTGTGGTAAGGATGTTGTGAATATGTTGTGAGGGTGTGGTGAGTATGTTGTGAATATGATGTGAGGGTGTGGTGAGTATGTTGTGAATATAATGTGAGGGTGTGGTGAGGATGTTGTGAATATGATGTGAGGGTGTGGTGAGGATGTTGTGAATATGATGTGAGGGTGTGGTGAGGATGTTGTGAGGACGTGGTTTAGATTGTTGAATTGTTCAGTGCAGCACTGCTTACTTACAGAAGGAACTTACATCATAAATGTGTGTGTGTGTGTGTGCGTGTGTGTGTGCGTGTGTGTGTGTGTGTGTTTGTGTGTGTGTGTGAGTGGTACATTAGTGTATTGTCCCAAAGTGATAAACTTGGTTCACTAATCGCTGCATGTTTCCGTCAGTCTGAGAGCTAATCAATTAGAGAGAGATTTTCGACTTTTAAGACATTATTTTTGCATAGTTTTACACACACACACACACACACACACACACACACACACACACACACACACTCCACTCTCCACCCAAACAAAAGCCTTCAATCTTAATTTTATTGAACTCATTATAGTGATTCTGGAAGCTTCTCAGATGGTGATCACTGCTGGTGAACACACTGGCCTTCCTCTTATCTTCACATGAAGCTTCTTCTCCTGACTTACCAAACATAAATATTTCTGCTTTACTGCTGAGTCTTTAACGCCAAGGGGGATCATTCTTACACTGCTGGACAACTCCTTGAAGATTCATCATCATCATCATCATCATCCTCATCCTCATCATCATTACTTCATCCTGACTGAAAGAAGGATTAGATTAATGATGAGGTGGTGGTGTGTCAGGAGGAGCACCACCACTGCTTTATTGTAGGATGTTCTTACACCTGATCTGCTCTCATAACATGAACAGAGCATCCACCTGAGACAAGACGGCATCTTCTGTCAGAGAGAGAGAAGCTATTGATGCTTTGTCAATGGTGCATGTAAACCATCATGCCAATAAACTTCTTTAAGACTGGAACTGAGAGGCAGACAGAAAGGAAAGATAGTGAGAGTAAAACAGAGAGAGAGAGAGAGAGAGAGAGAGAGAGAGAGAGAGAGAGAGAGAGGAAGAGAGAGAGAGAGAGGAAGAAAGAAAGAAAAAGAGAGAGAGAGTAGACATTAGTGCATTAGTGTAGCTCAGCTCACGTTACAAGAGTTCCTCATCATTCTCGTTCTTCCAGTGTTCATCTCCATTACTCTGCTTTTCTGTATTTCATTTTCTCTCTTTCCTCTAAATTCACTTTTTATTTCCTTTTATGTCTTTTTTTGTAAATTAGGATGTTTTTATAGGTGAATAAACATATGAACACATCTGTAATGAAGTCCTGAAAATTACCCTGTTGTTTACTGTTTGTTGTTGTGGCGGTGCAGTCGAAGGCCCTGAGGGAGCGATGGTTGTTGGACGGTGCGCCCTCTAGTGAAGAGAACGAGTTTCAGAGACAGCTGCAGGAAGACGAGATTAAAACCCGGGTACTGGAGCAGAGTGTTCTCAGGTGGGTTCTTTTAAATGAAAAAATTGAAGATGAATAATCCAGGTGTAAGTGTGCAGGGGAAACATTAAAATAGTATATGGTGATAATCCACTCTTAGATAATCATCTTGTACCGTGGTCACTTCCACAGCATTGAGGAGTTCAAGCTGTTCTTGACTGCAGAGCGAAACCAACTGAATGGATCAAAATAACACTTTATTTCCGACTCGTTACATCTACAGTTATATCCGACTCGTTACATCTACAGTTCTGCTGCTTCGAATCACACACACAGATAAAGTAGTGCTGAAGATCAAATTAATTTACATGAGTTATAATAAATAGTTATTGATGGATAATAAAGCTGGTGCTGTTTTTTGTTCTGTTTCTCATTTGAACATTTTTTCTCCAGTTCATCAAATCGTTTTGTGCCTCCAGCTGTTAATGAAAATCCCCAATTTCACCATATAAGTTCACCACACGCAAAACTCCTTCATGGAGATCAGTGAGGTCATTAGGAAATGTGTACAATCGCCATCTCACTCTGGATGAAACTGGTACTAGATGTTACTATGGGTACAGGTGTTTATAATCAGCAGAACATTCATTTACATTCAACTGACAAACGCAAACTACCTGCGTGTTCAACGCTCTGAACTCACACCTAAACTTCCAGCCAATCACAATCCACTATACACACCTAAACTTCCAGCCAATCACAATCCACTCTACACACCTAAACTTCCAGCCAATCACAATCCACTATACACAGCTGACCTTCCAGCCAATCACAATCCACTATACACACTTGAACTTCCAGCCAAATTCAATCCACTATACACACCTGAACTTACAGCCAATCACAATCCACTATACACAGCTGAACTTCCAGCCAATCACAATCCATTATACACCCCTAAACTTCCAGCCAATCACAATCCACTATACACAGCCAACGCATCCTCACCCCACATCGTCACATTTTGACGCTGTGGGCGTTGCGTCCGACGGCGTCCACATCCGACGCCGAAGGTACCCCCTGCGCGTCGTTTTTTGACGCAGCGAGACGGTACCTCCCTTCGCGTCGCTTTTCGACGCAGATGGATGGGAGCGCCTGTGCTTCGCTTTTCAATTCAGATCGCTGTCCTATATGCGTAATAAGTTATTATCTATCATAATAAGTGTATAGGATTAATTTAAAAATTTCGAAAAATACTGAAGATGACTGTAACCCTAACCCAAACCCTAACCCGAACCCTAACCCTAACCCGAACCCTAACCCTCAAAAGGGGTCCCGTCCATCTGCGTCGAAAAGCGACGCGACGGGGGTACCCACAGCGTCGGATGTGGACGCCATCGGACGCAACATCACAGCGTCGATATGTGACGTTGTGGGGTGCGAATGTGTAGACACGGCTAAACTTCCAGCCAATCACAATCCACTATACACACCTAAACTTCCAGCCAATCACAATCCACTATACACATCTGAACTTCCAGCCAATTATAATCCACTATTCACAGCTGACCTTCCAGCCAATCACAATCCACTATACACAGCTGAACTTCCAGCCAATCACAATCCACTATACACACCTAAACTTCCAGCCAATCACAATCCACTATACACACCTAAACTTCCAGCCAATCACAATCCACTATACACAGCTGAACTTCCAGGCAATCACAATCCACTATACACACCTAAACTTCCAGCCAATCATAATCGACTATTCACAGCTGAACTTCCAGCCAATCACAATCCACTATACACACCTGAAACTCCAGCCAATCACAATCCACTATTCACACTTGAACTTCCAGCCAATCACAATCCACTATTCACACCTGAACTTCCAGCTAATCACAATCCACTATACACAGCTGACCTTCCAGCCAATCACAATCCACTATACACACCTAAACTTCCAGCCAATCACAATCCACTATACACACCTAAACTTCCAGCCAATCACAATCCACTATATCACAATATACTATACTATATACATAAATATATAAATATAAATATAAATATATATATATAAGTGCACACACTGTATTTGTATTCATTGTTTTGAGTAAATCTGTAACATCAGATGAGTTTAAACACTTTTGTTTTATTTCAGTATAAAGATCAGGGAATTTCTCGCTCTGTTCTCCTGATAAAAATACAATAATAAAATAAAAATGTAAAAAACACTGCACGTTTTTACGAACATGTTATGACATCAGTAAATGGATGTGATGTGATGTGTGTGTGTGTGTGTGTGTATGTGTGTGTGTGTGTGTGTGTGGGGCAGGTTGGAGCAGGAGATCGAGGAGCTTGAGAACGGAGTTCCTGCAGATAATCAGGACACTATAAAGGTAAGGATCAGTAAAAGAATAAAGAGTAATTATTCCTAACAGTTTATTAGAGAAAATCAATTCTTCATCATGATTACATGGTTGTAGCAGTTGAAACTGCGTCTGGGTGAGAAAGTTTAATTTCTTTCTTTTCTCCTTATTTAGACACCAGATGGCCCTGGGAAAGGTATTCTATATTTTGTATACAAATAATATATATTTTTAAATCTGATTTCTGATCTTATTTCTTTATTTTACATTCCATAAAGAAAAAGTCATTAAATCAGGGTTTTCTTTCTGATAAATAATATAATTATATTTCATAAATTAAATGTTTATTCAGTGAAAATGTTTTATTGCGTATAAATAATACATTCATTACAATTATTTAGAAATGTTCTTTTTTTAGACAAAGTTAAAATGAATGTTCTGACTGACTTTTATTTTAATTTTAATTTTTGCTCACAACATGAAGAAAACATGAACACGGCATAAAAACCAGTATATAACTGAGACTAACACCATCATAGTTTTGGTAAACATGAAAATCAGACAAAATTTCTGGATGGTTAACCTTTAACTTAAATATCTTTTTAAAAATATATTCAAAAAGGCTTTATGCTGCTTTAAATGCTAAAACTTTTAATGCTAACACAATTTTTTTATTTTAGCTTTAAATTTAATTTGATTTAGTCAAGTCAAGTTTATTTCTATTGCACTTTACACAACAGACATTGTCTAAAAGCAGCTTTACTGAATTTTAAGAGTGAAGGTGAATGGTGTGTATTTATCCCTGATGAGCACCATGGAAAAACTGGCTTAGGATGGCAAGGAAAAACTCTCTTAGAAGATAAGTGCCATTTATTCCTTCATTTTGACCTTCTTCTCCAGTGGAGAACGGCGTCCCTAAAGCCAGGCAGGTGACGGGCATCGAGGCGAAGCTGGAATGCACAAATCTGGACGCGAAGGCCATCGAGAATGCGAGTGCGGATCACCCGGTCACCATGGTGTTCATGGGCTACAAAAACGTAGAGGACGAGGATGAGACCAAGAAGGTTCTGGGCATCGAGGATGCAGTGAAGGCTGAGTTCGTCGTCATCGAAGATGGCGAGAATAAAGCGGCGACAGAGGATGGAAAGAGCGAAGAGAAAGCTCCTCTGAACGGCGCCCCCTCCAGCCCAGATGACAAAAAACAGGACGAGGCTGCAAACGGAGAGGAAGTAAAACAGGGCGCGGTCAAGAAAGAAAAGCAGCCCTGCAAGTGCTGCGCTGTCATGTGAGCACAGGGAAGGGGGGTCAAAACTTTTACTCAAAATAAATACTAAATATTATAAAAAAAAAAAATACAAAGTACAAAATCCTGAGAGGAACTGCTGACACTACGGGAAGTCGTGAGAAGTAATATGAGAAATACGTTGTTAATGTTATCGCTATTATACAGAAGACAAACTAGCACAATGCTAGCCATCACTAATGACATCACTAATGACATCACTAATGACATCACTGTTGCTAAAGGTAATATCAAGGAGATTTTATTGCTGATGTACCTCTTAAAATGTAGAAATATATGACTTCACTGGTAGCATAGTCATTTATACCTGAACGCAAGTCTTTTTTTATGATGACGCAAAAGTCTGGCAACCATGGAAACGTGACAGATCTATCAGGAACATCAACATTTACCTCAGATCTGTTGATCAATCACTAAGAAAAGACTCAGAAATTATTAATATAATGATAATAGCATCAAATCTTGGAGTTAGCGTCAATCCTACTACCCATACTGCCAAAGACGATTTTACTGCCGAAACAATGCGGTGGCTATCTTTTATATCGCCATTCTAAAGGTGCAGTAACCATGGAAACGAGACGAAAAAAAAAAATGCTCTCTGATCAAAATGAGCTGGAATTACCCTTAGCATCAGACCGCTAACTCGTCAGGAATGAAGTCAGAATACCACTGCTAATACTAATGTAATTATCACTAACTTTCATGTCATATATTTGTGATAATGATGATATTTAATATATTTATAGTATTTAGTATATTTTTCATCCATTCTACTGCGAACAATGCTAATCATTTAGCTAGCTAACACGTCTCTGCTCTCCTATGCTGACAGTATAAAGATAATAAGGCTAATATAGCATTACTAGCATCGCTGCTTATTTTATTAGCGATAACGTTCATGGGCTCAGTTAGCGTTAGCTCCGTGTGGATGCACTTCCTCTCGGTCTTTGTATTTCTATATAAATGTAACGTATTTGTACGTTTGTTGTTCAGTTTGTACTTCTTTTTTTATTTCTATTGATATTTTTCTATATTTCAGTCTTGACATTTCTATATATAAATATAAACTTATATTTTCATTATGTAATTTTAAGTAAGTGCTCGTGGAGGGACAGAAGGGCGGAGTTCGGTGTCCTTTCACCTATTTGATTTTATTTCTAAAGGAAAATCCTGAAGAAAATCTCGTTTTCTCTCACGTAGTGTTTTTCGAAACCTATACTGACATCATCCGTGAGATCAGAAATATTATATACAGAGTTATTATGCTTTTATAACGCGTGTAACGTGTGTTTTATTTTGTGTTTGATCATCTCAGACCACTGTGAAGATGTAGTACACACACACACACACACACACACACACACACACACACACACACATTTCACGGTAGGAAATGTGTGTAAAGTGTGTAAATAAATGTGATGTTTATGCCGGGTTGTGATTCACTTCTAAGATAAAATAACGCTAACAAAAAATTATTTTACATCAAAATTCATCACTGAGGGCGTGTCCCCCAGAAACCACACACACTATTTACTACATAGTGCACACCATAATCACTCCAAACCACACATCCTATTCTCTATGTAGTGAACATGAACACTATCATTATTCTATTAGAGGAGTGTCCTAGAAACCACACCCACTATTCATTAATTAGTGATCATTCCACTGGGGGTGTGTCCCAAACCCATTATTTGCTATATAGTGCACATAAATGGCAAAATCAGTCCACTGGGGGTGAGTCTCAAACCACACATCCGGTTCATTATGTAGCGCTCATGAACACATTTTAACATATGATCATTTATTTGTGGGTGTGTCCCAAGCCAGACCCACTATTCACTATGTAGTGCACATAAACACAATTACTCCAGTGTGGGTGTGTCTCAAACTCATCCCAGCAGGACTGGTTTCAGTTTCTCTGGCATGTGGAACCTGAAGCTTGTTCGTGTTGTCTGTGTTTCTGTTTGTGTAGATTATGGAACCCTGTCCTTGGTTCTTGTTGTTTCCTGTTGTGCTCCAAGTTCTCCATGCAGGAAGAAATACAAATAAAGTCTGTTGTGTTACAGCAGCGGCTGCTGTCATTCCTGTTCATTTCAAACTCTACAAACATAAATTCACCAAAAACAACAACAAACACGACATTCCTTAAATACAAGCAGAACTCTTCTGTACAGTCCACTCGCTTTTCTCCAGCAGTTCTCCATCTCTTCAAATCCAGACATTCGTTCAAAACATATTAATGATATGCTAATTAGAGACGTCCTCTGATTGTACAAGCTCCTCCCACTTCACATGGGAAAAAAAGAGTTGTTCCTAATTTGCATACTGGAAAAGGATTGGCTCCTACATTTAATGATACAATAAAAACATCACTGCAAAACTTTATAAAAAAAAAAACTCTAAAATGTAGGTATTTATAATATTATTATTATTATAAAAATAATATTTATAAAATGCAGATTTGTAAAGCATTGATAATTCAGCTTCGCTCTGAAGTCTGATGTTTCTATGTGAAGATTCGTTGGTCTGAGTTATGAATTGGGAAACGTGAACCTGGGTGTTTTATTGGTGATGATCTAACGTACAGTAGATGTGTTCTCACAGACGTGTCCTCATTTACATATTCAGTGACTTGGGTGTGGGTATGTCCAGTGATGATTGAGCAACTACCAGCAGGAGTGAAGGTTGAGGTCACAGGATCATCTAATGATTTGTTGTGGAAGATAATTTGCTCCTTGCACAGTCACTGGTTTCACCAGCATGTAGTAGAAGGGACACCTTCTGTGTATCATCTGGTGCATGTGTGAACATTATGACTATAAGTTCTCCTATAGTAGGAAACCTGAGGATGAAGCTGAGTTGATGAAGCATGTCCTTGAGATCTTCCTAAGTTATGAGGACATTCTGAGGTACTAGCTTTTAGGGGGAACTACACACATTCTTAGCCTTTTCTCAGTGTGTTTTAATAATTAAAGTAAAACACACAATTTAAACACTGAATCAGTTTCACACTTGTACAGAAATCCACTTTATTTTAATGAATTCGGTTTGAAACTTATTTACCTCAGGTTGAAAACTTCTCCAGCCGCCTTTTTAAGCCTGACAGATACGCGGTCCAATCAGACTCACAGACTCTACCTGAGTTCCCGCCCACACTGAAAAATCTGACCAATCAGAGAGCGCCGTGGAAGCAGTCCGCCATTTTGTGAGTCTATAAATGCTTGTGGCGAGACTCGCTAGTGATTCCGCGAACCTGAGAGTGCCATGGACGGGTAAGTGTTCTGAGGGGACGGAAAAAGAGACATTAAAGTGCTTTTTACGACTTCTCTTCTCTTTCTGGAGGGTTCATCCGGTCACTTTTCGAAGTCTTGTGATAAGTAAACGTGGTTATAGATTTCCACTCGGAATAATTTCTTTTTAAACACGCTGGAGAGCAACATGTCCGGGTTTAAACGTTAAGGCTTTTTTTTTTTTATCCTACCCATGTTGTGACAGGCCCTCCTTCCGGCTTGTGATTGGAGAATTGGTTTTAGATGCGTACTAACAGCCAATAGGAGCACAGTGAGCGCCGAAGGCGGGATTTTAAGGACCAATCCCGGTGCAGGCGTCGGGTTTTGTCAGAATACAGGCGGATTTTTGGAAACGCGGAAGCGACACGATTCCAAAGTTCCAACTTTAATCGAACCTGATGACGATTCTTTATTAATTTACGATTATTATCGGTGTTTAAACGTTAAAACTGTAAATAAAACATGTAAAATGTGTAAAGTGAATAATTTAAGCGCACATGGATGCGGAACACCTCTGGAAACGGTTGTTACCTGATGGAGGATAAACCGAACCGGGACTAGTTTATCTAGTTTTATACACACACACACACACACACACACACACACACACTTAATCACCAGACCGAACTATTATAACTAACACTATATATAATATACACTTTATATATGTAGATCGTGTGAGTTCTATTATAAGCTTCATTTGGCTTTATTGTGTTTTTCACCTTATGGCTGCATGTGACGTCAGAAATGTGGGGAAAACAAACTTTATAAAACTTAACAAATAACATGGAATAAATCTAATACAATGTACTGTTTAATTATATTGATTAGATTGAATAATCAATGAAGTTAAATTGATTAAATAACTGGAATAGTTTACATTTGTTAGACCGCATGTGGATAATACAGATGTGTTTACATTTAATATAGAAAAAGATTTGTTGTTTTGATGTTGTTTGGTGCACGTGTACTGAAAAAGCCCAATACTAAAACATATTTGTGCGAATACACGCACTGTTACACGCTAATAAATGTGTAGGTCATGCTTTGTGTTGACTAATTAATATTCATGACATGCTCATTAACATGTCCCCGCCCACTCGTCCTGTGCCCTTGTTAAGGTTTGAGGTGTAGATGCTGTGAGGAGAGCAACCCTAACTCAAGCGTTCTGTGTACAGGATATTTCTCTTTATTTTCTTTTT
>MU551669.1:2002852-2030745 GCA_024362625.1 Silurus asotus
TTTTTTTTTTTTTTGCAGACGCTTGGAGACAGATTTGTATCCTCTGGGATCCAGCTACGTCACTGACATTGAGTGAGTTCCACATCTCCAGCTTTTAATGTTTAACTCTGTGTACGCAGACCTCAGTGCTGCACTCTGACCTCCAGATCATAGTCTACATTCCTGTACACTTCACACACTTGTCCACAAACAGCCAATGATCCGATCCTGATCTGATCTAATCC
Source organism: Silurus asotus (assembly GCA_024362625.1). Classification (NCBI taxonomy): domain Eukaryota; kingdom Metazoa; phylum Chordata; class Actinopteri; order Siluriformes; family Siluridae; genus Silurus; species Silurus asotus. The sequence continues at coordinate 2,003,077 of MU551669.1, forward strand.
TGCTCTCAGGTGCTGATGGTGTAAAATAGGGTGTTTATTACATTCCGTCTGCACCTTAGACACAGTCTGATCTTTACGTCTGATAAAACGAACTTTTTTCCCCTCTGTGTTGAAATGTCACGTGTTTGAATCTTCAGTAAATAACGTGTTAGATTACGTGATATACAACGTATTTGTGCTAACGTGCCGTTTTCTCTCCCACAGCGGTGTCCACGATATAACAGTCGGCACAAAGGTACGACCCGCCCGCCCTGTTACACCGTTACTATAGCAACGAATAAATAGTTCTGTATGTATTAATAATGTGTCTGGAAGGAGTCTCCAGTGTCAGGACTTTAACAGTCAGAGGGAACACTGTAGATCTTCAGGACCGAGGAGTTTACGCTCCTGTAGCTGCTCCAACGTAAATAATTACAGGAGTTGATGGTGAGGGAGAGCGTGTGGAGGTGGAGAGGCAGGGTGGGGGTGGGGTGGAGCGATGTGGATCTGGTTTGTGTCACAGTAATAATAAATAAAGGATATAAATCAGTGGCATTCCTCAGTGCTGAGACTCGTTCTGTCTCCCTCTCCCTCATGTCTATCGTTCAGCAGCAGTGTTTCCCTCTGACCTGAACACATGCCAGAGTAATACATAACAGGGCTTACCCTCAAAAATCACCATTCTCATTTATCTCTAATATACTGTCAATAGTGAAATAAAATATTCACTATTTATATCACACACACACACACACACACACACACACACACACACACACACACACACACACACTCTGTTCAGGAGAACATTGAGCAGTGAAGTGAATAAATAGAATTAGATTTGAATAGCACTTTTTTACAGAGCACTTCCTCAAGGCAGCTACACTCTGATAAAACACTAATAAGGTTATATAAAAGAATGTCCAAGAACATTTCATAAGTTAGTTTCTTATTGTTTATTCCTGATTCCAACCCCCTGAGAAGGTGTGGGGAGGAAACTTTGAGGGGAACCAGACTCAAAATGGTGGGGCTCCTCTTCATTTGGCTCATAACACTGATCTTCATCATGGCATTTGTTAGTGGATGGATTTATTTATTAAGCAGCAGGTGAACATTTTTTCCTCAAAGTTGATGATGTGCGAGAGAAAAGATTTGAGTTTGATGAATTGTGACGTCTAGACAACTGGGTCAGAGCGTCTCCAAAACTGCAGCTCTTGTGGGATGTTCCTGGTCTACAGTGGTCAGAATCAGAAATCACAAGTGCTCCAAGGAAGGAACAGTGGTGGTCCAGGGACAGGGTGGTGGTGGGTGAGACTCAGTGATGCACGTGAGGTGTGAAGGCTGGTCTGTGTGGTCCTGTGTGTTTATATACATCTATAAATATTAGAGGTGTAACCGTACACAATCCACACTTCTGTCTGTGCTTTGGATTTTAAGTTCATTCATTCACTCTGTTAATGTGTGGAATCTTCAGCGTTTTCTCCTGTTGAGAGAGAAGCCCTGTACTGAACTTTCTCTTGGCGTGTGTGTGTGTGTGTGTGTGTGTAGGGTTTCAAAATTAACGTGTTAATAACCGACATTTCTATTTGACCATTTTTATTAAAAATGGAAATAAATACGGCGAAATCAAAGCCTTCAACGCAGCACAATCATGATTTTCTTTACTTGGATCTAAAAATAAACACCACTGAAAATGTATTAATTACTAAACGTTTACTGATGCGCCAAATCCTGATGCACATGTCCGGCAATTAAAACCGTCCGTGTGGAAACGGAAACATTTACGTGAAGATTTAGTCCTCATGCTCCATGTTGAGTTTGGATTTACTACTAATAAACATTAATTTGCATAAAACATCAATTTCAGTGTTGATCAGAGTATTAAACTCTTGAATAGTATTAATTTAAGGTAAATTTAGAACAGATATAAATGTGATTATGATTAATTATATATTAAAATGAACACTGATCAAGCAGCCCAACATTTTTGGATTTGGATTTATTTGGATTTTTTTTCTGATTATTAATCCGATAAGTTTATATTTAAAATGAATCGTCCTCCAGTGTGTGTGTGTTTGTGTGTGTTTGTGTGACTGAAGTGGTTCAGTGTTTAGTAACAAAGCTGATGAAGAGAACAGACGTGACATTGTGCTGCTGCTGGAGAGGGAAAAGCTTGTGTTCATCCAGTCATGTGGCCAAAACACACACACACTCCATCAGGAAGTGCTTTATTAACTGACTGAGACTGCAGTGTGTGTGTGTGTGTGTTTACACAATAACAGGTGTTTTTGTTTATTCTTTCACGGTGTGTAGAAGGTCTTTGTTTTCAGTTGATCTTTCTGAACCGTTAGGTTTGTTTGTGTAATGAACCTATTTTAGTTGAATCAGCGTTTATACTCATTCTATATTATATTGTACTCTTCATCTGATGTGTGTTAGTCTTTTGCACATTTTAAAAATGATGTATTTATTTATAATAAACTCTGATTTCAGAGAGGATCTGACGAACTCTTTTCCTCCTGCGTCTCGAACGGTCCCTATATCATGAGTTCAGGAGCAGGTACGTTCCCCTTACTGGAGAACCTTCACACTGATGTCTTCATCCAGAATTTAACCCACTGCATGTTCTTACATGACTGTAGTTTTATGTGTGGTAAAGTTGGAGGTGTGTTTGTGTCCAGCGAACGGGAACGACAGTAAAAAGTTTAAGGGAGACGTGCGGAGTCCCAGCGCCCCCTCTCGAGTCATCCACGTCAGAAAGTTACCCAGCGACATCAACGAGGCCGAGGTGATCTCGCTAGGACTTCCTTTCGGCAAGGTCACCAACCTGCTGATGCTCAAGGGCAAAAATCAGGTTTGTGTTGGAGAATATGAAGAGGAACGCTCTTCTCTCCTGAGCATGAGGTTTTATTAGTGTTCTGTGACCTCAGGCGTTTCTGGAGATGAACACTGAGGAGTCTGCTCAGACGATGGTGAACTATTACTCCTCCGTCACGCCGGTCATCCGCAATCATCCCGTCTTCATGCAGTACTCCAACCACAAGGAGCTGAAGACCGACAACTCGCCCAATCAAGTGGTACTTCAGCCGTCATTACACCATCAGCTACATGCCAATCACATGTGGCTGTGTCCCAAACCACACCCTCTATTATACATTACTCACTTTCACTAGTCTGCTGTGGCTGTGTCCCAAACCACACCCTCTCTTATACATTACTCACTTTCACTAGTCTGCTGTGGCTGTGTCCCAAACCACACCCTCTATTATACATTACTCACTTTTACTAGTCTGCTGTGGCTGTGTCCCAAACCACCCCCTCCATTATACATAACTCACTTTCACTAGTCTGCTGTAGGTGTGTATTAAATCAAAAATGTTTCATTAAACATTCATGGCTTCGTCCTATTGGTTGGATCAGGTTTCACTCCACCCTTTTGTCTGTGGGCTGTTCTTTGTTTATTATTTGTGTAATATGCGGGAATGTTGTGTATAGTGTGTTGCTGTATTAGTTGTGATGTGTGTCGGTGTTGATGTAGCGTGCCCAGGCAGCCCTGCAGGCGGTGAACGCAGTTCAGACGGCCAGCGTGCCCCTCAGTGGGGTGGATGCTGGAGGATCAGGCAGTCAGAGTCCTGTACTGAGGGTGATTGTGGAGAACCTGTTCTATCCTGTCACTCTGGAGGTTCTTCACCAGGTAGCTCCACCTCCACACTGTTGTATAGTGATTGACACTCGTTCTGCTGAACACAACTCATCTGATTCTCTTCTCTTACTGCGGAGTAGATCTTCTCCAAGTTTGGCACGGTGCTGAAGATCATCACGTTCACCAAAAACAATCAGTTCCAGGCTCTGGTCCAGTACTCGGATGCTATGACTGCTCAGCACTCCAAGCTGGTAAGATGTGACCACAACCACTGTGGTTATGAGGCTGCAGCTTTATTAAACACTGTCCTGTACTTATCTCAGAACATCACATCTGGAGTTCTGTGTTTTCTCTTTCAGTCTCTGGATGGACAGAACATTTATAATGCCTGCTGTACGCTGAGAATCGGCTTCTCCAAACTCACCAGCCTGAACGTCAAGTACAACAACGATAAGAGCAGAGACTACACACGGCCCGATCTGCCCACAGGAGACGGCCCCTCCTCGCTCGAACCTCAGACTCTCACCAGTGCCTTCAGTAAGAACACGTCTGTTTAGCAGATATATTATATTACAGTATATTACTGTAGTTCAGGTAGCACTGATCACGAGTAAATCATTCTGTACTTAACATGTAGTCATTCTCTCTCTGGTGTTCAGCTCCTGGGTTGATCTCTGCATCTCCGTTTGCGAGTGCTCACGGTTTCCCTCCAGCGTTCACCCTCCAGCAGGCTGCAGGTCAGATTATACCACAACGCTCTCACAACGCTCTCACAACGCTCTCATTTAAAATATTACTGCACTAATGCACTACTGTGCTAATAAAAATAAATATGAATAATGAATCAAATGATCGATAAATGAGCATGAATATAAAAAAGTAAAGCGACTCTCTCCGTGCAGCATGCGGTCTCACGTGTAGAAACACACACGTGGTGATGCTCTCGTAATGATCACAGACCAGAAAATGTGAAAACCAGCAGGATGGATTTTTTGTTCCTGCAATCAACTATCAGTGCAGATTAATCTAGAAAACCGATTAATCAGTCGACCTCTACATCAGGACCTGACTTTACCAACACCCATGTAGCTGAATGAATCTCCACATCTATTGGAACTTCTTTCCAGCAGTGTGGAGCTCATTATAACAGCACATAGACAATGGTGTCTTCTCTGCCAGTGCATTTGGATGATGTATATTTTGGGTAGTAATAATAATAATAATAATATAGGGGTTGTAGAATAAACTCTGACTTGGTTTACAGGTTCTGCGTAATGTTCTTGTCGTCTTTACACGTGTTTCCGTCCTCAGGTTTGTCTCTTCCCGGCGTTCCCAGCGCGTTGGCGTCTCTGGGCGTTCCCACGGCAGGTCGACTTTCTCTGGCCGGCCTCAACACCGCCGCACACGCCGTCCTGCTCGTCAGTAACCTGAACCCTGAGGTGTGTGTGTGTGAGATTTACTGTGTGCTTCCTGTAGAAATATGATCAGTGCTGGTGAGGTATTTAGTCATTTTTATTAGACACTATATTTTAGACCTAAACACAGCAGCAGTAAAGTAACTGAGGTGTTGAGTCCAGGTTTTGTCATGTTTATAATTTAGTTTCTTTGCTTTTTTTGTTTTTTCCTGTGTTTCATTGTTAATCTGTTTTCTCCTCTTTTTCTTTTAGTGAATATATTTAATTTTAGTGACTTCTGCAACACTGTGTACTCACCTGATCTGTTTTTTTTCTTTTCTCTCTCTCTCTCTCTCTCTCTCTCTCTCTCTCTCTCTCTCTCTTTTTTTTTTTTTTTTCTCTCTCTCTCTCTCTCTCTCTCTCTCTCTCTCTCTCTCTCTCTCTCTCGCTCATCCTGGCTTTTTTTTTTTTTCTTCTCCCCATTGACGACGAACGACAAACCCACACTCGTTCTCTCCTGGATTTTTATTTCTTCTTTTTTTTTAACGTTCTGTTTGGATCTGCGGAAATGTCGAACCTGCACTTCTCCGATCTTTCTCCCTTCCCTTCCTCCCTCGCTGCCTTCCTCTGCTGTCTCTAAAGAGCGTTACGCCCCAATGCCTCTTTATTCTTTTCGGTATGTTATCACTGCCATCTCCTCCTTTATTTTTGTGTTTTCATATTTATAACCGTTTTGTCTCGGTACTCGGCCCTATAGGGTTTCACTCTCGACCAATCAGTTATGATGAACAGGGCGGAGTCAGGGATGAGTTAGCAGGGTAGATAACAAGATGCAGTGTTTCTGTTTATTACATCATAAAAACCCTTTAACAGAAAATGACACACCTTCCAGCTTTTTTTATTCATCTAGAAGTGACTCAGGAAAAAGATGATCAACCAAAAGTTTATACACCTGCGTCTCCTAAACCAGGCAATAATAACGAGAGGAAAAGAAAACCCGTGTAGTTTGGGAGGAAGTCCTCTATCTTCAGCACTTGAGCCCTACTTAGGGACACTTTTACTTTTTTGTTTGCAGAAGTGTTGCATCTTGTTGCTTGGGTTAAAAATACCCCTAATCTTTCTGTACTCCAGTTTAGATGTCTGCATGTTAGATTAGTTTGCATGTCGTATTAAATCTGATCACATGATCACACGATCACTATGTAGCTCGTACAGTGAAGTGTTTATCAGGGGTGAGTTATCAGACAGAATGCAGGAGAATCCCATCAAACCCATAGCAGTGTTACCAAGTGTTGTGTTTTAGTGCATGCTGTAACACAATCACTGAATTCCACTGATTTAATCATTTCTGTGCATTAACACTGTGTGTGTGCGTGTTGAAGGTGTGTACGGCGATGTGATGAGAGTGAAGATCCTCTTCAATAAGAAAGAGAACGCTCTGGTGCAGATGGCAGACGCAACACAAGCACAACTCGGTAAATATTATAACAACCGAATCATACATCATTCACCTCCTACACCCCGGGGGGGGGTTACAGAATATTATTACAGGGTAGGAGAAAGGGATAACGAGAGAGAAATGGAGATAGGAGTGGTTTAGGGATGAGTGAGATGGAGGGATCTAGAAAGCAGATAAAGAAAAGCAGGAGCTAGTGAGAAGATTGAAATATAGGGAGAAAGACTGGGATGGAGGGATAGACGTATACAGAGAGAAATAGAGTTCAGTGACCCTGATGTATTGCACTAGATGAGTTGTGTAGTGTGAACACACTGCATATAGGGTTTAATGTGCGTGTGTGTGTGTGTGTGTGTGACACAGCGATGAGTTATCTGAATGGACAGAAGCTCTATGGAAAGGCTCTGCGTGTGACCTTGTCCAAACACACCACCGTGCAGCTTCCCCGAGAGGGACACGAGGACCAGGGACTCACTAAAGACTTCTCCACCTCTTCTCTACATCGCTTTAAAAAACCGGGCTCCAAGAATTACTCCAACATCTTCCCTCCGTCCTCCACCCTCCACCTGTCCAACATCCCGTAAGTCCTGCACTTGTGCACCATTTGTTTGATGTGCCATCTTCATTAAACATGAGGGAGGTGTTGCAGGTAGAGTTCATGTGTAATACTGTGTGTGTGTGTGTGTGTGCTGCAGACCCTCAGTTGGTGAAGATGATCTTAAAGAGCTGTTCAGAAGTTCAGGAGCCACAGTGAAAGCCTTCAAGTTTTTTCAGTATGTTCTTCCTTAATCACCTCAAAACCACATTATATAAAGATTTTTTTAAATATTTCCCTAAACAACCAGTTTTTTCTTCTTTTTCTGATTTCCTGTTTGTTCTGTTTTCTCAGGAAGGACCACAAGATGGCGCTAATTCAGTTAAGCTCAGTGGAGGAGGCCATTGAGTCTCTCATTGAGTTCCACAACCATGACCTTGGTGAGAACCATCACCTCCGTGTCTCCTTCTCCAAATCCACCATCTGAGACTCGCATGCAGAATTGAACACCACACACACACACACACACAATCACGTGCACACACACAATCTCACACACACACAATCACACGCACACACACACTTCATCATTCCTTGTTCTAATTATACACAGACCTGAACAAACCCAATATTTTCATTTGGGTTTTATTTGTAATCTTTTTATTTCCTCGCACACTTCTGGTGCAAAAAACAAGAAAAGGTAATTATCATGTATCTATATACATATATATATATATATATATATCTCCCTCTCTATACGCTGATCGTCTTTCTGCAGGATTCTGGGAAAATATTTCTTCTTTTTGCAATCGTAGATGCTGCCTGGTTCACACTTAGTGCCTACACACACGTGCACATACACACACACGTGCACATACACACGCGCGTGCACACACGGCCACTTTGAATTTTTAATTATCTTTTCTGCCTTTCACAAAAAACAGTGCCTTATATGGTCACTTCCTGTTAGACCGGAACGCTCGATTCTTCTTCCTGATAAATTCACTTAAAGCCTTATTGGGTTTTTATAAAAAAAGATTCAAATCAGGTTTATTTGCATATCAGGTTCCTCCCCATGCAGTAATTTATTCTTTAATATAATTTGACAGGTGTAGAATGTTGGCGATTTATAAACGTGTGAATTTTCTTGTTTGGAGGGCGTGTGTGTCTCTCAGCCGGACAGCACGTGATTGGTTATACAGCAGGTTAATTTGCATATTTGTATCCTTATTTCCTTTTATGGTTTAAAGAATCTTTTATATTGTAGAAGCTAGATTATTTTTCTCGTGTGTGTACGGAGTCACCACTTCAGGGTTTTCTCATAGTTGTGATTGTGAACAATTTTTGGGTTTGTGTATTAATTATTAATGTTGGTGTATAAGACACGCCCCCTTCTTGTTAGCATATATTGTCATATTAAGAGTCATGTGACGTTGAGTTTTTTTTTTAATTCTTCTGATTATAGTTCTGTGCTAGAACCATGTTCCTGACTGATTTAAGGGACAGAGATGAGTTTATATCCCGTTATTCTTATTTTTCAGAGTTGAAGGAAAAAAAGTGCCTTAAATTCATCCAAGTGATTTATTATTAATTACTGAATGTGATTCAATTAATCACATGATTTATTTTTCTATTCACGGATCAGACAGTTAAACATTTTTTGTAAAATAAAAGGAAGAGTCGGGACTTTATTCATGACTCATTTGCATAATTCTGATCAGGACCAATCACAAGTCCATTTTGCCTTCTAAAATAAATTTAAATAAGAGAAGATTAAATTTGAGTGTTTCTGGGAAAATGTTTGGACTTGATCTTCTATATTGTAGCTTGAGACGGATAAACGTAGCCTCGTCCTGGTAGTTCACCTCGTTATTAATGTTATTGATGTACCGCTCCACTTCACCATTCTCACCCACACGTGCACTCGTGCAGATTAGTGATGTATTTCTGCACTAATGATTTATTTTGACTCCCTCAAACACGGACCTTCGCAAGACACCTTCTTCCATCCTCTTAATGTCTTAAAAAAAACCTGAGTTGGTTTCTGGGCACTTTGTGGTTATAAACCAAGTTAACGTGAGATGTTGACGTTTTCACATTCCTGTTCATTCATTTACACTTCTTTTACACCAAACACCCCGACATGAAGTTTTACTGCAAACTCGAGTGTCTGTTTAAGCCACGCCCCCTACCTGAGTCAGGTACTGGTACAGGGCACTAATCTGTAGGGTTTCAGAGGTGTAAATGTGACACTGTACCTCCATCATTTACTCACATTCCTGTTCCACACACGCCTCGATTTTCTCTGGAGGTCTTTAAATCAAACACAGTCTTAAGTGGTGCGTTCCAGACCGCGTTCCAGACCGCGTTCCAGACCGCGTTCCAGACCGCGTTCCAGACCGCGTTCCAGACCACGTTCCAGGTGTTTTCCACTCCTGCTGTGTTGTGGAACGGCAGACTCCCGCCCTTTTTTCTTTCCTGTCTTTATGTATATTTTGATAAACGGATTTGTAGAGCGTTTGTTTTGTATTTACACAGAATATTAAAGATGTTTCATCACGGTGGTCTGTTTTGTGGCGTTTATGGAAACACAGCCATGCTTTTTTTTTTTTCATTCTTTTATTCTTTCAATAAACCCTCCATCCCTTCACCTCCTTGTCTTTCATTCTTAACTTCTCTCTCTCTTTCTGCAGCTTTTTACTTACCAGCATCCTCTCATCTTATTCTCCACACCACAGATGCTGTACTGTACACACCATCACTCTCTCTCTCACACACACACACACACCGGACACGAGCTCGTGTTTAAATCAGAGTTTGAGCACCGGTTACGGTCAGCCATGTCTGAGGGGAAGATCTCTGGGATCTCAGTAGGTTGTGTATGGACAGAAGATCTGATCTGTGAGCAGGTTTCAGTCTGGGTATCAGTGCTCCTGTGTGTCTCTTCTTTCTGATTCATTCTGATGGCCAACATTAAGGTGGAGTTCTTTTCAATTGGAGACCACACATTGGTTTCATATGAATAGTTTAAAAGTGTTTGATGGTTTTTGAGACACCTGCATGTTTTGTTTTGCTGTGGTGAAGATAAACACACACAGTAATGTGGCAGTGAAAGAGTGGAGGAAAGTTCTGTGGAGGCCAAATGGGAAGAGACAGAAGAGAATGGGAGAGATGATGTGATCAGACGGCATGTTCTGGAGCAGAGAAGGTTCCAGGAAAAGTGAAAGTAAACCAACATGTCTCCCATTTCAGACTTCAGTTCCAGACCATGCAGTTCCGTCTGGACTGCGGCTCATTGGATCCGACTTTAATGTACAACAAGATGATGAGCTGAAGCCCACGTCTGAGTTCTTTATGTGGTGTTTAGAGAGCAGACAGATGTCTAGACTGATATTTATCATGGAACCACCTGCCCAGTCACCTCATCTCAATCCTACTGAACTGCTCTGAGATGAAGAACATCATCTCCATCCAGTGAAGAACATTTTTACTGAGTTTTACAAGAAACACAGTAAAATCTTTCAGCTGAATGTTTGGAGAAACGAAGTGTCCGGAGGCTGAAAGTGTGTAAATCTGTTCTTCATACATGAGCGGAGGTTCTTGCTGAAGATCTGCACGTGACTGATTTGTTTAACATGTTCTTTTCTCCAGCAGGTCAAATCTACAAGTAGTTTTATTCTCTGACTGCTTCTTCATGCTACTCTGCTTTTTAGTTTCACCTGCTTCTCTTTTTTTTCTCCACACTTTTGTGTAAACGATAAACATGGAACTTTACATAACATCAACAATTTCTTATACAAGCAGGCCACAGGGGTGTGTGTGTGTGTGTGTGTGTGTGTGAGAGAGAGAGAGAGAGAGAGAGAGAGAGAGATAATGCAGTAATATCTGTAGCACTCTGCTCTAGAGAGAGAGAGAGTGAGAGAGCGAGAGATAATGCAGTAATATCTGTAGCACTCTGCTCTGATTCTCCTGTCCTGTGCCTTGGTGTGCTCTAGTACGGAGGTGAGAGCTCAAGGATGAGGTTCTGCTTTTGAGTCTGGTTCCTCTCAAGGTTTCTTCCTCAGGACGTCTAATGGAGTTTTTCCTTCACCACAGTCTCCATGGTGCTCATCAGAGATAAACACACACCATTCACCTTCACTGTTACATTCTGTAAAGCTGCTTTGAGATGATGTGTGTTGTGAAAAGTGCAGACTTTGAATCGGAAGGTCACATGTTTAAATCCTACCACCATCACGCTGCCACTGCTGGGCCCTTGAGCACGGCCCTTAACCCTTCACTGCTCAGTTGTAAGTCACTCTGGATAAGTGCACTAGTGTAAATGGTGTAAATGTAAATCTAGTAGTTACTGCACATGAACCACACAATAGTTCACTTCTGACCTCGTGCCTGTAAATTGTTTATTTTATTTGCCATTGTTGCTTCTGTGCAGTAGATAAAAAACTAATGAAATGTTCTGTATCCACACCACAAATGAGTTTATTCTCCAGAAACCCGCACACACGAGTTTTTTACAGACACACACCTGCATTCACCATCAAATCATGTCCTGTGAGGGTGCAGCTCCTGATCTCTCCAGCAGGGGGAGCAGTGACACTACACATGATGGGATCGTTCCAGATCATTTCTTAGCTTCAACTCCTGTAACCCTGAGAACATCCACCTCCACCTGTTTCTCCACATCTATACTAATCCTCCACTCATGACTCCTGGTGGAAACCTTCGTTTTCATTCTCAAAGCTATAAATAATAATAATAATAATAATAATAATAATAATAATACTCTTCTATACTGCTTTTCTTCAGAAGTAGTTCCTCAGCTCCACTCAGATCCTGAACATTTCCATCCTCATCATAACATTCAGCAGTTTTGACTTTAATAAATTCTGCTCTGATTTATTCTCATCAGTTCATCTGATAAAATCAAACATTAAATCAATGATTCTGATAGATTTTATTTATTTATATCTGTGTGTGTGTGTGTGTGTGTGTGTGTGTGTGTGTGTATTAATATATATTAAGCTCCGCCCCCTGACGATTCTTTAATTGTTTCCGGTTAGCCTGCAGCTACACCGCCACGCGCTCGTGCTTTATTCCTGACAGTAATCAACGCCTTCCCGCCCGTTTCAATCGGCACGAGCGCTGACGAAGCCCCGCCCCCATGTGGTTCTTATTGGTCGAGCTGATTATCCAATCAGATTTTCTTCTGCGGTCTGAGAGGCGGTTTGAGGAGCTCAGGTCGTCAGTCAGCGGTAACACTGACTGCGGTGCGGATCTGATACACACACACACACACACACACACACTCTCACACACACACACACACACACACTCTCTCACACACATACAAAACACACTGCGGGGAGATTTAAACATCGTCACAGCTTCTGAAGCACTGCAGGAGTGTGTGTGTGTGTGTGTGTGTGTGTGTGTGTGTGTGTGTGTCTCTCTCTCTCTCTCTCTCACACACACACACACACACACACTCTCTCACACACATACAAAACACACTGCGGGGAGATTTAAACATCGTCACAGCTTCTGAAGCACTGCAGGAGTGTGTGTGTGTGTGTGTGTGTGTGTGTGTGTGTGTGTGTGTGTGTGTGTGTGTGAGTGAGAGTGAGTGAGAGAAACGCGACCATGAGAAAGAAAGAACGGAATTTATATTTCTGATCCTGAAGGCAACATGAGGAACCAGGAACACACACACACACACACACACACCTGCATGCAAAGTTCATCCAGACACTGATGATGCTTGAGGAATCTGCTCTCTATGCAAATGATTGGAGATCTTCCTCCACACGTGGGATTGAGGAACTTCACTTCGTCACCAGCTCCATGGACGTGTGGGTTATTTCTCACACCTCCCACATCTGAGCTCTGGAACAGAAGCGAGGAGAAGAGAAGGCGTTCCTGAGGTTCCTTCTAAATGCTATGAACATGAATAAGTTCTGATCATCAACGCAGTCGTGGAGTAGAACATGGTGCACTTCATTACAGGGTTCCTCTGATGTTCCTCTTTTAGAAATAAGTGTTTATTTATTTGTTAATAAGCAGAAGATCAGTGGTGTGACTCCCAGATGGAGGTTCAGGTGCTGGTGTGGATGTTTGCCCTGCTGTGTTTGGAGTGTGTGTGGACGGAGGACAGGATCCCTCCTTCAGATAGACACGCCGTGTACTGGAACAGCTCCAATACCAGGTTGGATTCTCTCTCTCACACACACACACACACACACACACACACACACACACACTTGTTTGAATGCACTATTTTCACACATTATTACATGAAATGCGAATTAAAATCTGTTTTTCAAAAGTATGTGGAGATCTGACCATAAGATCTGTGTGTGCTCTTTGAACATCCGATTCTAGATGTAGTCTCCATGTGCTGTTATAATGAGCTCCACTCCTCTGGGAAGATGTTCTACTAGATGTTTGTGGAGATTTATTCTAGCACAAGGCTGTTAGTGAAGTCAGCTAGTGATGTAGGTGAGAAGGTGAGGAGGTTCCTGGGGTGTAGTAAGTGTTCACATTAATCATCTCCTATAGGCTTGGAGCTCTAAAGCAGATCTTCCACATTGTCTCCATGGAGCTGCTCTGTGCACATTCTCATGCTGGCACAGGTTTTGGTCTCCAAGTGTGGGGAAAAATGTAATTCTACTGCTTCCAGAAGATGTTCTGCATTAGTGTGTGTAGAACTTTGGTGGGAACAGTTTGGAGAAGAAGCACATTTTGTTTCTGTGAACTATGTGATGACCACGGAGAAGAGAATTCTATATATATTTATTTATATATTTTTTTGTGTGTTTATTTTATTAGAAATTGTGCAGATGTTCCAGCACGTTTGGTGATGTAGAGTAAAGAAGTGGAGATAAAGTGTGTGTTGGTGTTCACACTGCAGGGCGGAGCGATACGATACCATATCAGTATCACGATACGCTTTTCACCTGAGTATCGTAGTTATTGTTCCTTTTGATGTGTGTTTAAAAGCTGAAATCGTTGTGTGTTTGTTTGTAAACACTATGAAAGTGCAAACACAACTCACCTGATACATCAAAGAAATCGTCACGTGATCAGGGAACACGCAGCTGATTGGACGATGAAAAGCGTATCGTTAACCTCGTTATAACATGGTAAAGTGTCGAGGAATGTGATTTATATTTTGTGGTATCAACAACACACACACACACACACACACACACACACACAGGATGACCATGTTGTAGATAAATAAACGTGAGAAAGTCACTTCCAACGTGGATGTTTTTTGTGTTTACGCGGCGTTCCTGCGACGTTCCTGCGACGTTCCTGCGACAGGTCTCATGATGATAACGGATGTTGCTGAAGGCCCTTAAGGATGGTGTGGTGGTTAGTTGTAGATGAAAGTGTTGAAGGTCTGCGGGTCTCCTCAGTGTGCTGTGCTTGAAGATCTTCACTGATTTTTAATCCTGGATTAGACGTTCCTCTGGCACTCTGGAGAGAATGAATGCTGCAGCGGCGTTTGATGGAATCGGACATGTAAAGGCTTCTTGAGGCTGAGTGAATTATCTTCATGCATGTCTGATTAGATCACTGGAGTCAGAATTATGATCAGTAAGCCTGGAGTTGGTCTGATGGAGGATCGAACAATTTACACTCTGTTTTTGTTGATGTTTGTAAATTTGATTTAAAAAATGCTAATCTATATTTTACCACTTGGGTTCTAAATTAAAAACACAAAGAAACTTCAGTTTATTGTGACAGATGTTTATACACTTTGGACAAAAGTATTGGGACACCTGACTTCTCCAGCCATGCATGGTTGGTTGGACGATGTGAAAGATCTGCTGTAGAGCTCCAACCCTATTGAACACCTTTGGTGTGAACGTGAATGCTGACTGCACCCCAGGAACCTCCTCACCTTCTCACCTACACCCCTACCTGACTTTACTAACACCCTTGTAGCAGAATTAATCTTCACAACATCTAGAGGAACATCTTCCCTGGAGAATGGAGCTGAAAGTTAGGAGACTACATGTCAGGTGTCCACAAACCATTGTCCATATCGTGTATCGTCCCCTGTGACTGTGATGATTAGAGATGGAGGTGAATCAGTTTGTTAGATCCTCCATCACAGATGTTCTGTTTGTTCAGGTCATAGATTTGTTTGAACTGGAGATGTTCTTGTAGGTGTGATGATCAGTGGGATGTGAGAGTTTGTTCATTGATGAATGAATGAGGTTTATTTTGATGTTTAGGATGTAGAACTGTGAGGTTTTAGTGAGGAGGTCGTGATCTTCACCACGTCATTGCTTATTAATGATCTGAGCTGAAACATGTGATCCGGTGTTTCTCGCTTCAGCGTCAGGACGAGACACACCCACATGCAGACGTCTCTGCACGGACGTTCTGATTTGATGTTAGGTTAATTTGGATTTGGTTGTGGGAAATGGAAAGTCTTGTGCGTATGTGAGGAACCTCACGCTCTCCTCGCCTGATCGCAGAATCACAATACTGCAGACGCAGCACTTTCCATACAGGTGAGCTTCACCGAGTCTTTATCACCCTGAGCTGAGCTTCATCTCTCCATCACTGCCCCGTCAGGGGTACTACTGCCCCGTCAGGGGTACTACTGCCCCGTACTGCCCCGTCAGGGGTACTACTGCCCCGTACTGCCCCGTCAGGGGTACTACTGCCCCGTACTGCCCCGTCAGGGGTACTACTGCCCCGTACTGCCCCGTCAGGGGTACTACTGCCCCGTACTGCCCCGTCAGGGGTACTACTGCCCGGTACTGCCCCGTCAGGGGTACTACTGCCCGGTACTGCCCCGTCAGGGGTAGTACTGCCCCGTCAGGGGTACTACTGCCCCGTACTGCCCCGTCAGGGGTACTACTGCCCCGTACTGCCCCGTCAGGGGTACTACTGCCCCGTCAGGGGTACTACTGCCCTGTACTGCCCCGTCAGGGGTACTACTGCCCTGTACTGCCCCGTCAGGGGTACTACTGCCCTGTACTTCCTCGTCAGGGGTACTACTGCCCTGTACTGCCCCGTCAGGGGTACTACTGCCCTGTACTGCCCCGTCAGGGGTACTACTGCCCCGTACTGCCCCGTCAGGTATTTAACTGCCACGTCTGTGTGGTTCTCTATAGAGTTCTCTGTGTGGTTCTAAATGAGGTTCTCTGTAGCTATAAAAGTCTCACCTTCACATTATTATTTTTTTTTTTATTGATGTGTTGTGACAGCACACACTGTCTGTGTGTGTGTGTCTGTGTGTGTCTGTGTGTCTCTGTGTGTGTCTGTATGTGTGTTTGTGTATGTGTGTCTGTCTGTGTGTGTGTGTCTGTGTGTATCTCTGTCTCTCTGTGTGTATCTGTGTCTCTGTGTGTGTTTGTGTCTCTGTGTGTGTCTGTGTGTCTGTCTGTGTGTGTGTGTGTCTTTGTCTCTCTGTGTGTGTCTTTGTCTCTCTGTGTGTGTCTGTGTGTCTCTTTGTGTCTGTGTGTCTCTTTGTGTCTGTGTGTCTGTGTGTGAGTTTGTCTCTCTGTGTGTCTCTGTGTCTCTTTGTGTGTCTCTGTGTGTGTGTGTGAGTTTGTCTCTCTGTGTGTCTGTCTGTGTGTGTGTGTGTGCGTGTGTGTGTGTGTATGTGTGTGAGTTTGTGTGTGTCTGTGTGCGTGCGTGTGTGTGTGTGTGTGAGTTTGTCTCTCTGTGTGTGAGTTTGTCTGTGTCCCTGTGTGTGTGTGCCTCTGTGTCTCTGTGTGTGTGTGTGTGTGTGTGTGTGTGTGTGTGTGTGTGTGTGTGTGTGTAAATAAACCGTAAAGCCGTTTTACAGAGCTGTAAAATATTGAAGATGATCTCCAGCTGGTCAGAACCCCTGGTTCGATCTGCTGCAGGCTCCTGGGGAACTCTGAGGAACATGTCCTCCTCACACCAAGTTCTAATTTCCACCAGGTGTTTTTGAGGAAAGAGCCGAGGAGGCTGAAGCATTTTACCTTCAACAGCTTTTGGAAATGAAGAACTGTTTTTCTCTTCATATGTGTAATAGTGTTATTACTTTTAGTCTCTGGAGTTCCTGCTGTATAAAATAGTGTTTATGAGGAAGCAGTTAACACTTCAGTCTGACACGACTTTTCACACTGATTCACTACGAGCCACATTAAAGCACAGGACTGCTACTGTACTCATACCTGTACCTTACAGGCATATATCCCTCCTGTGCTGAGGGGAAGGTGTGTGGGAACACCGAGTGTGTAGTAACTGTGCTGTTTGGGTGAAGGTGTCCTATTGGTGTTGTGAAGATGATGTTGATGGTGTTGTGAAGATGATGAGGGTGGTGTGATTGTGAAGGTGTGATGGTGTGAAGATGTGATGGTGTTGTGAAGGTGTGATGGTGTGAAGATGTTGAAGGTGTGATAGTGTGAAGATGTTAAAGGTGTGAAGGTGTTGTGATGTGTGAAGATGTTGAAGGTGTTTTGAAGATGTTGTAGGTGTGATGGTGTGAAGATGTTGAAGGTGTGAAGGTGTTGTGATGGTGTGAAGATGTTGTAGGTGTGATAGTGTGAAGGTGTTGTGATGGTGTGAAGATGTTGAAGGTGTGATGGTGTTGTGAAGGTGTGATGGTGTTTTGAAGATGTTGAAGATGTTTTGAAGATGTTGAAGGTGTTGTAGCGGAGTTGGTTTTCCGATGGTGAAGTTCTCTGTAGATGAACAGTGTTTATCTCCATGATGTTTTCTCTCATCATTCAAAAGACTTGAATATTTAGATGTTTAAATTTCCATTTGTGTATTTTTTTTTTCTTTCTCAAATGCAAATAAGAGAATTAGCATGAAGCAGGACGGCTGAAGATGTGAGAGGATCTGCTGCAGAAACCACCAACAGGAAGCAGAAAAGCAGGTCAATAAAAAAAACAGAGGAATAAAAGCACTGTGTCTCTGGAGGGGAAAAAGCTTTCTTCATCCTCTCAGGAGAATAATGAGCGCAGTCACGGGTAAAAAACTGAGAGGATTCCTGCCCTCCACTTCAGAGAGAGAGAGAGAGAGAGAGAGATGTAGAGAAAGAGAGAGAGAGGGAGAGAGAGAGAGAGATGTAGAGAAAGAGAGAGAGAGGGAGAGAGAGAGAGAGAGAAAGAGAGAGAGAGAGAGATGTAGAGGGTGATGTAGAGAGAGAGAGAGAGAGAGAGAGAGAGAGAGGGAGAGATGGGAGAGTGAGAGGAATTAACAATAAAAAAAAACTAAGAGACTTAGAAGGACAGATAAGGAGGGAGAAATAAAAGACTGTGTGGTAGAGGAGAGATGGAGGGGAGAAAGAGGGGAAATATTAGATAGAGACAGGGATTGAGAGAGAGAAAGATGGGAAGAGCAATGGATGTAGATGTGATAAAGAGAAAGAATGAAAGACAGAAAGGGAAATTACCCGTGAGTGAGTGAGTGAGTGAGTGAGTGAGTGAGTGAGTGAGAAAAAGGAAAGTTGGGGAAAAAAGATGCAAAGGAAGAGAAACGGACAAATGGAGAAATACAATGGATAGAAATAGAATGTCCGAGAGAGTGAGAGGGCAAGAGAGATGCAAAGAGAGAGAGATGGAAAAAGAACAAGAGAAACGGAGAGAGGGAGATGTGCTAAGCAGCTGAAAGCCTGTGAGGATCTTTAGAAGGAATGGAGCGCAGGATTATATCAGTTCACTCTGTAAGGTTACAAAGCTGAGCCTCTTTTTGTTGTCATCCCTCTTTTAGCAGCCGTCTTTTTTAATCCCTTCATTCTCAGTAAAATACCTGTGAGAGCTGAGGAGGGAGAAACACTGTGAGCTCTGAGAGCTAAAGGTGAAGATTATTACTAATAATCATACATTATATAACTCACATCTACAGCACATACACCCAGCTGAGAAGTCGCTCAGTGTAACGCAGAGTCACCGCCCCTACTGTAACGTCGAGTCACTGTAACGCCGAGTCACCGCCCCTACTGTAACGCCGAGTCACTGTAACGCCGAGGCACCATCTCTACTGTAACGCCGAGTCGCCGTCTGTACTGTAATGGCGAGTCACTGTAACGCTGAGTCACCATCTCTACTGTAACAAGTCACTGTAACCCCAAGTCACCGTCTCTACTGTAACGGAGAGTCGACGTCTCTACTGTAACGCTGAGTCGACGTCTGTACTGTAACGCAGTCACCGTCTCTACTGTAACAATAAGTCACTGTAACCCCAAGTCACCGTCCCTACTGTAACGCTGAGTCACTAAAACGGAGAGTCGCCGTCTTTATTGTAACGGAGAGTCACCATCTCTACTGTAACAAGTCACTGTAACCCCAAGTCACCGTCTCTACTGTAACGGAGAGTCGACGTCTGTACTGTAACGCAGTCACCGTCTCTACTGTAACAATAAGTCACTGTAACCCCAAGTCACCGTCTCTACTGTAACGCCGAGTCGACGTCTGTACTGTAACAACGAGTCACTGTAACCCCAAGTCACCGTCCCTACTGTAACACTGAGTCACTATAACGGAGAGTCGCTGTCTTTACTGTAACCCGAGTCGACTTCTGTATTGTAACGCAGTCGCCGTCTCTACTGTAACAACGAGTCACTGTAACCCCAAGTCACCGTCTCTACTGTAACGCCGTCTCCACTGTAAAGCCGAGTTGCCGTCTCCACGGTAGCGCCAAATCACTGTAACGCAGTCACCATCTCTACTGTAACAACGAGTCACTGTAACTCCAAGTCACCGTCTCTACTGTAACGCTGAGTCAATGAAATGCCGATTCACCGTCTCTAATGTAACAAGTCACTGTAACGCCGAGTGGCCGTCTCTACTGTAACGCTGAGTCGTCGTTTTTACTGTAACGCAGAGTCACTGTAATTCCGATTCACTGTCTCTACTGTAACGCCGAGTCACTGTAACGCTGACTCATGGTCTCCACTGTAACGCCGAGACAGGAGGATATTGTATGATGTTTGCGGTGTGAATATTATATGGAGAATTAACAGGATGGTGGACGAGGAGAATCATGAAGGATTAATAATTTGAGCAGAGTGAAATATTTTGATCACATTAACACTGCTGCTGTTTACATTAACACTGAAACAGATCTTCAGGAGGAACAGAAGCACAGATGATTCGAGATGTTTTGAGCACTGTATGTTCCATGTTATCCACCCATCCGTTCATTCATCCTCTCATCTTTTTATCCATTCATTCACTTATCTGGTTATCCATCCATTTGCTCATCCATCCATCTATCCCCCCATCGATCTATCCGCTGATCCATTCATCCACTTTTTCACTCATCTGGTTATCCATCCATCCATCCATCCGCTAACCTACTCATGCACTCATTCGCTTGACAGAATAAACTCTAAAACCCAGAATCTTCTGAGTCCTGAATGAAGTCCGATCAGAAGCAGAGTTAAAGGTTTTTCAGGATTTTGAGAAAATCTGCTGCAGGAAAAACATTCAGTGAAAAACTCTTAACTTAAAATCTTCATCTTCATCATCTTCTCTAAAACTATCACCATCCAAGTGTGTGTGTGTGTGTGTGTGTGTGTGTGTGTGTGTGTGCGCGCGTGTGTGAGAGAGAGCGTGTACAAAATATACAATAATGCAGTACATTATAAAGCACAAAATGGAAACAACCATCACTGAGCAACATTCAATAACTGACATGATGGACGGACAGACAGACAGACAGACAGACAGACAGACAGACAGAGACAGAATACTGGGCAACATTCAGTAAGTGATGGATGGACAGATGGATTAATCGATGAATGAATATGGATGTAAAATAGAAAGATGATTGATTGATTTAAAGAAATAATGCAGCAGGTAGACTGATAAAAGGATTAATTTGGATAAATAAATGGATGAATTGGTAGTTAATTGCTTTAGTAATTTTCTTAAGGCGAGTCTACACCATATTAAAATTATTACACACACACACACACACTCTCACTCTCTCTCCCCCCCTCCAGGATGTGTGTGTGTGTGTGTGTTTGTTCCTCAGGAGCTCAGACTCAGTGGCGTGTATCTGTTTTTATTTTCTTTAATCTGTCATTTTCTTTTCGCCTCTGGACTCGTCTTAATTAAAACCGCAGCGTCTCAGAGAAAAGCTCGGACAGATTACTTATCGATTTAATCTTCTGTCACGTCCCCGTCCCCCCCTGCAGCAACGCCCAAACACCAGCAGGAAATGCAACACCGTACACGACTCAGTGTTTAAACCACTAACAACAAAACCCCGTGTTCACAGAGGAAGTGTTTAACACACTAACAAATCAAACAACCAGCAAACAGATCACCAATAAACTCCTATAATAATAAACACAATAATAAACCCTGCACCACATCGCTGATACCCGATTCATCTACCACAGCAGATACCTGCTCATCACCACCATCACCAGGGCCTCCTCACATCCCACTCACACACTGTTCAACCTCCTGCCATTCAAAAGGAGATCCAGGAACATATGCTTGAGAACCTGCAGGTTCAGGGACAGCTTTTCAGTCAAGAGTCAGTCAAGAAGCTTTTATTGTCATTTCAACCATCCATATCTGAGGCAGTACACAGTGACATGAGACAACGTTCCTCCAGAACCCTGGTGCTACATAAACATAAAGACAGTGTAAACAGACAACACAACACAAAGTAAAACAAATACACAAAATACAGAACAGTGCCCCCAGTAAACCTGCTGTATATGTGCTACAGTGCAATGTGCAGAAGAGAGAACTATTCACCGTAATTTCTGGACTATAAAGTGCACCCATATATGAGCCGCACCCACTCAATTTCACAAAGATTTTTATTTTTAACTGAAACACAGGCTTTAATAAGAGACAGTGTCTGTTACACAGTGTAACGGGTGAAATATGTTGTGGCTCCTTTAAGAGCAGAGCGGCATTTTGGGAATTGCCTGGCACTGTATTTTTACGCTATTACTGCATGTGTGCAAGACCGAGGAATATGTCCTTATTATTTTCTGATGCTGATTTCTAAGTTTCTTTGACTAACCCGTAACGCTGTTGCCAAGAATAATAAAAAAGCAGGAGTTTTGGAAAGCTGTCTGTGTTTATATGATTTCTGTTGTAACTGGAGTTAGTGAGCTTCCCTTCACCCAGACTCAACACGCTACAGCGGCTTGTATCTAAACAGTAGCTACCAAGAAAGTCGTTGTTCACTGTCTTCCTCCTTCCTTTCACAACTACAGTGGTACCCTGACCTACGAGTGCATTAATGTACGAGTTTTCTGAGGTACGTGTCGTCACCCGGTCGATTTTTTTGCTTTGTTATTTGAGGTACGAGCTGCTAGATGGCGAAGCCTGGAAGAAAAAATTGTGACGAAAATTAAGATAAGCAAAGAAGAAAAAGTAAAAATGTTAAAGTTTAGGGATACGTAGTGTACAGGAGTGACAGTAAAAAACGAGTTTTCCCTCCGCCTCCGCTTTTCGCCTCTACCCCCCCCTCCACACACACACACACACACACACCCCTCCCACCGGCGCTTTCATTAGTTGTCTCATCTCTAAGGAAAATACAGTAAATAAAACCTTATTATATCTTTACATTCTCTTTTATTATGTTTTTATACAGGATTTATTATTATGAAATGTATTTTCCAATTTAATAACATCAAACATAAAAAGGGGTCATTTTGAGGGTTGGAACGGATTAATGCCATTTTAAGTATTTTCAATGTGGAAAACTGATTTGATGTGTGAGGAAATTGAGATACGAGTTCGTCCACAGAACCAATGAAACTCGTAGGTGAGGGTACCACTGTATTTCCCTCAGGAGTTTTTGTCTTTGGGATCTTTTGTCATCGTCATGCGTTTAAAATAAACCTTTTTTCTCCCGAAGCCGTGCAGCTCAGAACACAGGTGAGGTGGGTTTTTTTGTTTCCGTTCGGAAATTTCATTTGTCTAATGTTATTGGGGTTCATTTTTTTGGCTTGAAGTTTGTAAAACCGGAAAAAAACCAGGAAAAATCTATAAATTAACTGCTTCGATGTTTAAACCGCGGGATTCAAAACGTGGGGAAAAAGTAGCGGCTTATAGTCCGGAAAACAAAATGTTAACACATAAAGATGTGCAAAACAGCATGTACACTGTTATGTAGTTAAATATAATAATTATTTGCACACATTGTGCCTTAAACACATCCTGCATGTGTATATATATATATATATACACAGCTTCTGCATATTTACCTGCCAGACAAACTAATTAAAATATTATTAAAAGACATCCACAGTGAGAGCCATTATTCCCAAATCACAAAAACATGGAACAGTGGAGAATCTTCAGAGGAGTGGCCGGCCGACCAAAATTACCCAGAGAGCACAGTGATGACTCACCCAAAAGGTCACAAAAGACCCCACAACAACATCCTAAGATCTGCAGGCCTCACTTGCCTCATGACTCCACCATAATAAAGAGACTTGGCAAAAATAGTCTGCATGGCAAAGTTCTAAAACAAAACCGCTGCTGAGCAAAAAGAACATAAAGGCTCGTCTCAGTTTTGCCAGAAAACATCTTGATGATCCCCAAGACTTTTGGGAAAATACTCTGTGGACTGACAAGACAAACGTGAACTTTTTGGAAGGTGTGGGTCAAATTACATATGGTGTAAAGTAAAACCACATTTCAGAAATGATCATCCCAATAGTAAAATATGGTGGTAGTGTGATGGTTTTGCTGCTTCAGGTCCTGGAAGACTTGCTGTGATAAAGGGAACCATGAATTCTGCTTTTTGCCAAAAAATCCTGAAAAAAAGCTGAAGTGAACTTGGGTTCTGATCCAAAACACACCAGCAAGTCCACCTCTGAATGGCTGAAGAAAAACAAAATGAAGACTTTGGAGTGGCCTAGTCAAAGTCCTGACCTGAATCCTATTGAGATGCTGTGGCATGACCTAAAAAGGCGGTTCATGCTGGAAAACCCTCCAATGTGGCTGCATTACAACAATTCTGCAGAGATGAGTGGAGTAAAATTCCTCTACAGTGCAGTAATAGACTCCGTGCAACTTAATTGCAGTTGTTGCTGCTAAGGGTGGGCCAAACAGTTATTAGGTTTAGGGGGCAAACACTTTTTCACACAGGGCCATGTAGTTTTGGATTTTGCTTTCCCTCAATAATAAAAACCTTTATTTAAAAACTGCATGTTATTCACTTGTGTTCTCTTTTACTAATATTTAAATTAGTTTCATAATCAGAAACATTAAAGTGGGACAAACATGCACAAAACTTAGGAATCAGGAACAGGGGCAAACACTTTTTCACACCATTGGTTATATAGACAGGCTGGAAGCAAAAAGTTTCGAGTTTACAAGAAAGTACTTTATACTGCTTTACTTTAAATCACCTTTAAATGAGTTGTTTCTGTCGAGAAACTCGTGTGTGAGGAGCTCGGTGACATGTAGTCAGAAGAGCAGCAGTCGCACAGCTTCAGGTGTAAACAGGACTATGATATTTGGTACACTGACTTTTGAAGGCCGGTGCTCCCAGTGACTGTGCGTAAAGCCTCATGCTGCCATCTGAGCTCTGACCCTGAATGAAGCAGGGAGACCAGAGCACTTGGATGACATGATTGCATCAATGATCCATCTGCTAAAGGTCTACTCATTGACAGGCAGGGCTCTCCTCAGCGGACTGGAGCCGATGAGCAGTTGGTCAGACTTTCTCCAGGGACCCGTCCTATGGACTTATGTGTCCAGTGCGTACACAGCGGTTCAATTTCTTCTGGTCTGGGCCTGAGAAGGGGAGGATAGAATGCCTGTAACCTTACTGGTCGTTGGACTACCGAGGGCACTTTGGGGATGTTAACCGTCTTGGGGTACAAAAAGCATTGGCCATACCTGGAGTAAACTCCAGGAAGTAGGGGGCCACAGAAGAGACTTCTAGATATCCTACTGTTTTAAGAGAGCAAATGGCCAACAAGAACAAGAGGGTCTCTGCCGAGAGACTGCCCTGCTAAGGGCACGTGAACAGATGCTGCCTCGGCCACGACTGAGCCATGGCATCCAGCCCCAGTTGAGCTGTCGGGTCATGAGGGAGGAGGCGATCCCGGGATCTTTGCTTCATACCCGTGTACTTACCACCCCATGATGTGTGAATACAGTGTCGAAAAGGGTCTTTGCCCATGACAATGACATCACAGTGTGCAGGTCTGGAAAGAACAGAAGACCCTGACATGGAGCTTACTGGACAGAGGGACTTTCTGCTCATTAGCCAAGTGATTTTTCAACTCTTAACTTTCAAAGTTCAATTTTACTTATTATTTTATACATTTTTTACCACTCCCTGGGAGTGGAGCGATCGAATAGAAATGCGAGCAAATGTGCGTGGCACAACTGCTGCAATATGCCCAGATCATGCACTGAAATCTGAAAGTGTGCAGTGTGCGCAGCCAGATCTCTCGGGAACCGACCTAGCGCCGCTCCCAACTCCATATCTCCTCGAGCCTAGCTCGCAAAACTAACAATCTATCTATCTATCTATCTATCTATCTATCTATCTATCTATCTATCTATCTATCTATCTATCTATCTATCTGTATTAAATGAGTAAACTCCTCCCATTCACTGTAAGCTCCTCCCACTCCATTTATGAACACATTTACAGGCTGGTACAGAATGGGTTCTGCTCTCGCTCAGTGTGTTTATTATCTCAGACTAATCAATGCGCTTTCTCACAGCCTCCAGAGTCATTTTAACAGGGTAGGACTTAAACGAATATCTCTGTCCAAAAGTTTGGCTTAACGTGTGTGTGTGTGTGTGTGTTTGTGTGTGTGTGTGTGCGCCCTTCACCTGATGCTGTCCAACACCGAGTGCACAGTCTGGAGTGTATTTTTATCCCAGGATTCACTGTGAGCATTTTACTGTGTTTACTGCTGTGTCTGCAGGCGAAAAACTGCACGCACACACACACACACACACACACACACACACACACACACACACACACAGTGACAGCTCAGTGTGGAAGCTGAGATATTTGCTGCTTCAGTGAAAATGCAGAATTGAGACATTAACTTCCTAAACAGTGTGAAATTTTAGATTGTGCTTTCTTTTATTATTTAATGAAATTCTGCAACATTCAGCACAACATACACATCTGTCTTACATCTGTAACCCCCCCCCCACACACACACACACATCATGTGTAGGTGATGAATGTGTGTAAGTGGTGTAAGTGGTGAACGTGTGTAAGTTGTGAACATGTTTAAGTTGTGAATGTGTAAATGGTGAACGTGTGTAAATGGTGGTACGTGTGTAAGTGGTGAACGTGTGTAAGTGATGAACGTGTGTAAGTGGTGAACGTGTGTAAATGGTGAACGTGTGTAAGTGGTGAACGTGTGTAAATAATGAACGTGTGTAAGTGATGAACGTGTGTAAGTGGTGAACGTGTGTAAGTGGTGAATGTGTGTAAATGGTGAAATGGTGAACGTGTGTAAATGGTGAAGGTGTGTAAGTGGTGAACGTGTGTAAATGGTGAACGTGTGTAAGTGGTAAGTGGTGAACGTGTGTAAACGTGTGTAAGTGATGAACGTGTGTAAGTGGTGAACGTGTGTAAATAATGAACGTGTGTAAGTGATGAACGTGTGTAAGTGGTGAACGTGTGTAAATAATGAACGTGTGTAAGTGATGAACGTGTGTAAGTGGTGAACGTGTGTAAATAATGAACGTGTGTAAGTGATGAACGTGTGTAAGTGGTGAACGTGTGTAAATGGTGAACGTGTGTAAGTGGTGAACGTGTGTAAATGGTGAACGTGTGTAAGTGGTGAACGTGTGTAAATGGTGAACGTGTGTAGGTGGTGAACATGTGTAGGTGGTGAACGTGTGTAAATGGTGAACGTGTGTAGGTGGTGAACGTGTGTAAATGGTGAACGTGTGTAGGTGGTGAACATGTGTAGGTGGTGAACGTGTGTAAGTGGTGAACGTGTGTAAGTGGTAAACGTGTGTAAGTGGTGAACGTGAGTAGGTGGTGAACGTGTGTAAATGGTGAACGTGAGTAGGTGGGGAACGTGTGAACGTGAGTAGGTGGGGAACGTGTGTAAGTGGTGAACGTGTGTAAATGGTGAACGTGTGTAAGTGGTAAGTGGTGAACGTGTGTAAATGGTGAACGTGTGTAGGTGGTGAACATGTGTAGGTGGTGAACGTGTGTAAGTGGTGAACGTGTGTAAGTGGTAAACGTGTGTAAGTGGTGAACGTGAGTAGGTGGTGAACGTGTGTAAATGGTGAACGTGAGTAGGTGGGGAACGTGTGAACGTGAGTAGGTGGGGAACGTGTGTAAGTGGTGAACGTGTGTAAATGGTGAACGTGTGTAAGTGGTAAGTGGTGAACGTGTGTAAATGGTGAACGTGTGTAAGTGGTGAACGTGTGTAAATGGTGAACGTGTGTAAGTGGTGAACGTGAGTAGGTGGTGAACGTGTGTAAATGGTGAACGTGTGTAAGTGGTGAACATGTGTAGGTGGTGAACGTGTGTAAGTGGTGAACGTGTGTAAGTGGTGAACGTGTGTAGGTGGTGAACGTGTGTAAGTGGTGAACGTGTGTAAGTGGTGAACGTGTGTAAGTGGTGAACGTGTGTAAGTGGTGAACGTGTGTAAGTGGTGAACGTGTGTAAGTGGTGAACGTGTGTAAGTGGTGAACGTGTGTAAGTGGTGAACGTGTGTAAGTGGTGAACGTGTGTA
>MU551669.1:2031581-2046534 GCA_024362625.1 Silurus asotus
TGGGGGGGGGGGTATTAGGGGCACTCGGCCTCGTGATGAAATGTGACTGCAGTAATTTGTTTTAGTTTTAACTCGGGACAGTCGATAGTTATTTTCAGGACAAATCGCAGAGGATTGATTTTCATTATAGTCACAACCACTCATGAGCCCGAGACATTTAGTCTTCTCTCTCTCCATCTCTCTCTCTCTCTCTCCATCTCTCTCTTTCTCTCTCTCTCTCTCCATCTCTCTCTCTCTCTCCATCTCTCTCTCTCTCCATCTCTCTCTCTCTCTCCATCTCTCTCTCACTCTTTCTCTCCATCTCTCTCTCTCCATCTCTCTCTCTCCATCTCTCTCTTTCTCTCCATCTCTCTCTCTCCATCTCTCTCTCTCTCTCTCCATCTCTCTCTCTCTCTCCATCTCTCTCTCTCTCTCCATCTCTCTCTCTCTCTCTCTCTCTCTCTCTCTCTCCATCTCTCTCTCTCTCTCTTCATCTCTCTCTCTCCATCTCTCTCTCTCTCTCTCTTCATCTCTCTCTCTCCATTTCTCTCTCTCTCTCCATCTCTCTCTCTCTCTCTCTCTCTCTCTCTACATCTCTCTTTCTGTTCATTTCTCTCTCTTTTTCTCTCTCTTTTTTTCTCGTTCTGCACTTGTTACAGAGACTCTCTGAGGACTCATCCATCAGTAGAAGCATGTCCTGATTCCCCTGATGTCCTGTAGATCTTACGTGTGTGTGTGTGTGTGTGTGTGTGTGTGTGTGTGTGTGTGTGTGTGTGTGTATGTGAGTCTTTAAAAGTCTTAAAAAGTGTTTGAAATGTCCTCTAAAACATTTAGAGTTGATTTAGAGACACATTAAGCCCAAACGTGGCCTGAATTCCACCTGAGGAACATCGAGGGCTTTTCAACTCAAACCAACTTAATCCAGTGTTGTGTTAATTATACTGAGCTTTTACTAGTGCACATTACAGTGTTACACTGAGGGAGGAGTTACAGTGTAGTGGGAGGAGTTATTTTCTCATTGTGAGGAGCTAAATTCTAGAAGGAGGAGTTTGAGGGGTTGTTTAGTGCTCCATGCTTCTATTCCTCTGGTGAATACCGTGTGTGTGTGTGTGTGTGTGTGTGTGTGTGTGTGTAATAAGTGTCAACACACACTCCCTCTGAGGGTTGTATGGAATCTCTTGAGAAGCTGGTTTGGGGTTTGCTGCTTGTGTACGATGTTGTACCTGACTCATACAGAACTGAGAAGGTTTCCTGGATGTAGGAGTTCTTGTTCTCTCCAGGACAGAATCTAACCAGCAATCGGAGAAGGAGTCTCGGCAGATCCACCACATTGGGGTTAAAGGTCACACTCTGCATCTCGTTAACGATGAGAACAAAGCACATGAGAGAAATGAGCTTCTCCTTTACACGTTAAGAAGAGATTTGGTGAGCATCCATGAACAGCAGGAATCCTCCTTATAACGTGTTCATTTTAACAGCGCTGAAAGTTACACATCACACATGTATGTTAAACACCACTAAATACAGCACTTATTAAACAAGTAAACACTTGAAATATCACGTCCATGAGTAGTCTCTAGTGCTGCAGAACCCATGGAGGCTCACTGAAGGTCCCTCAGAATGTGTGGATGGTGGTGTTAGCATCATGCACCCACAACACCACACATTTACCCACAACACCTGTACCTCAAAACACCACACATTTACCCACAACACCTGTACCTCAAAACACCACACATTTACCCACAACACCTTTACCTCAAAACACCACACATTTACCCACAACACACACAGTAATAATCACACACTGGTGTGTTGTGTGGGTTTCCAATAATTCAACACCACAGGATGGAGTGGTGGTGTAGCGATGCTCATATTACACAAATATCATCTATAATATTTCGCAGGTGTGTGTGTGTGTGTGTCTGTGTGTGTGTGTGTAATAAATTAACCTGTTTAGCCACACAAGTAGTTCCTCATCCTGTTTATTGATGTTGATGTTAGAAGCATGTCACTGCATGTCGTACTCTGTGTGTGTGTGTGTGTGTGTGTGTGTGTGTGTGTGTGTGTGTGTGTGTGTGTGTGTGTGTGTGTGTGTGATTTAATTTGATTTGATTTGATTTTGATTCGAGAAGCTGTTAAGGCCGCTCTCTCTGATAAATGCAGAGGAACCGCAGGAACATGCCGTCTTCCATCTCCAATGATTTGATCAAACCCATACTGCGTTCATCATCCAGCATCTTCAACAAACCATCATTAACTCAACACAAAGCTCCTTCACATGTTCTCCTTTACTCCTGATAGAGCTGATAACTGACTTTGCTTCTCCTCCTGCCACACCCCTTCCTCAAGGCCACACCCCTGACATGTGAACGTGTATTGTAGCTGAAAGCAGAATGGATGAAGATAGTTTAATGCTATTTGCACTTGTCCAGAGTGATTTTCTTCATGTATACACCTGAGCAGGTGAGGGTTCGGGGCCTTGCTCAGGGCTCCCTGGTGCTGCTGGAATTAGAACTTACAACAAGCTTTTGCATATACACACACACGCGCACACACACACACACACACACACACACACACACACACACACACCCTGCTGTGCCTTCATTTATTCCAGATCAGGATTTATTCACTTTAAAATGTCATAAAATGTAAAATTTCACTTCATTTTATTATCTGGTATTGAGATGATGGTGGTGTATATGTGTGTGTCTGTGTGTGTGTGTGTGTGTGTGTGTTTATCCCACTGCTATAATCCTCGCTCTCGGCTCTCTGTGTCTCTGTGCTGAAAGATGAAACCCGTCAGTGTTTCTTGTCCTTCAGTAGATAAATAAATAAATAAATAAATAAGTGAGTTCTGTTCTGCAGTGGGAAAAAAAAAGAAATAAAAATGCAGATTTTGAGGAGGTGAACTGCACGTCTGCGTGTGTGTGTGTGTTTATCCCACTGCTATAATCCTCGCTCTCGGCTCTCTGTGTCTCTGTGCTGAAAGATGAAACCCGTCAGTGTTTCTTGTCCTTCAGTAGATAAATAAATAAATAAATAAATAAGTGAGTTCTGTTCTGCAGTGGGAAAAAAAAAGAAATAAAAATGCAGATTTTGAGGAGGTGAACTGCACGTCTGCGTGGATTACAGAGAGACGAGACGCTTTATTAATTTATTTATTTTTACTCCATGTGCACTAGATTGCTCATGACCTTCTATTAGCTACATCAGTGGTCTCCAGGCCGTGGACCAGCACCAGTCTGTGGGTCAATTGTTACCGAGCCACACAGAAAGAACACATAACTTACATTATTCACGTTTAATTTATGATCTGATTCTGAACAATGTTTTATTTATTTTGGAAAATTCCCATTTTCTTCTCCACATCTGTCTATGACTCACTCTTGATGCAGGTCATGATGCCTCGCTCACATGACTTACCTCCATCCACTACCTTCTTAAAGGAGCTCCGGTCACATGACTTACCTCCATCCACTACCTTCTTAAAGGAGCTCCGGTCACATGACTTACCTCCATCCACTACCTTCTTAAAGGAGCTCCGGTCACATGACTTACCTCCATCCACTACCTTCTTAAAGGAGCTCCGGTCACATGTCTTACCTCCATCCACTACCTTCTTAAAGGAGCTCCGGTCACATGACTTACCTCCATCCAATACCTTCTTAAAGGAGCTCCGGTCACATGACTTACCTCCATCCAATACCTTCTTAAAGGAGCTCCGGTCACATGACTTACCTCCATCCAATACCTTCTTAAAGGAGCTCCGGTCACATGACTCACCTCCATCCACTACCTTCTTAAAGGAGCTCCGGTCACATGACTCACCTCCATCCACTACCTTCTTAAAGGAGCTCCGGTCACATGACTCACCTCCATCCACTACCTTCTTAAAGGAGCTCCGGTCACATGACTCACCTCCATCCACTACCTTCTTAAAGGAGCTCCGGTCACATGACTCTGATCTGATTCTGAACAATGTTTTATTTATTTTGGAAAATTCCCATTTTCTTCTCCACATCTGTCTATGACTCACTCTTGATGCAGGTCATGATGCCTCGCTCACATGACTTACCTCCATCCACTACCTTCTTAAAGGAGCTCCGGTCACATGACTTACCTCCATCCACTACCTTCTTAAAGGAGCTCCGGTCACATGTCTTACCTCCATCCACTACCTTCTTAAAGGAGCTCCGGTCACACCGGTTTACATGAAAACCATGTGCACTGATGACTTTCACACTTTTACGTGATCCAGTTTCATTTATTGTAGATTTATTTAATATTTTTCTTCAATTATTTCTTTCTCGGCTCGTAATCCAGAACTCAGCTGTTTGGAGTTTCTTGTCTGAGGAGATGATTAATGATCAGACGTGTAAAAGGGCAGCTTTCAGACACACCCCAGGACCTCAGGAGTGTAAACACACACACACACACACACACACACACACACACAGAGTCCTAAATCATTTTCTACTCTACTCCACAGGACAGGTGTGAGGTCTTACAGTGGATTATTTTGTTCTGCCTGACAAAACCGCAAAAAACTGTAATGCAATTTTGACAACAAACAAACACACACACACACACACACACACACACACACACACACACACACACACACACACACAGCTGCACTGGATTTTATGGCGCTCTGATGAGACATTGTGTTCACAAAAACAATGTACAACAGGATTAATACAAACACCTGACACACTTCTGCTAATGAGGAAGAGCACTCATCTGTTCCCACTACAGAGAGAGAGAGAGAGAGAGAGAGAGAGAGAGAGAGAGAGAGAAAGAGAAATTAAGGGAGGGGGAGAGGGAGGGAGAAAGAGAGGGGGGGGAGAGAAATTAAGGGAGAGAGAGAGAGAGAGAGAGGAAAGAGAACAGGTGAATATATACTCGAGGTAAGCAAAAAAGGAGAGAGAGAGGAAAGAGAACAGGTGAATATATACTCGAGGTAAGCAAAAAAGCATCTCAGCATGATTCACAACACATCAAACTTGAGGTAGATCATCTTCAGCAGCACAAAGACACCTTAGGTTCCTCTTCCTGTCAGGCAAAACCTTGAATCTTGAGCAAAGACTTGTGATGTTCTGCTGAAGGCTCACTGTGAAGGTTCATGCTGATGTTCTTCTCCTCAGCACAGTTTTACAGAGTGATTTTTCAGAGAGACCCTCCAGCTTCCTCATCAGATCCCAATCCATATTCAAGCGAAAGTATGAAACCTTCTTCCATGTATTTTTTAATGGGTGAGACCGTTCTTTTCTTCTCTTCTCTTCTCTTCTCTTCTGATGAAGTCCTGTGTTGTGTTGGAGATGAATTATGGGTTGTCGTCTTGCCACCTGATTAAGTTCCTTCAGATTTGATTGGATATGTTTGAGTGTAAACCGTCAGACAGAATGTTTCTGTAGACTCCTAAACTCTTTCTTGCTGCTTCATCATGAGTTCCATCTTCAGTAAAGATCAGTGAGTCTGTTCCAGCAGTAATCATGCAAGCCCAAGCTGTGACACTACCTCCACCATGCTTCACCCATCAGATTGTATGCTCTGGTTTATGAGTGAAGTCTTTCTTTCTCCACAGTTTGGTTGAAGTTCATAATGATCTCTGGTGTTTTGTGTATCATGTGGTATGAAACTCTAAATGTCTGCTCTTCACTCCTGCCTCATGGAGGTTAGTGGTGATGTCACTGATTTGTTATATTTCTGTTTCTGCTCCATGCCTGGTTGCTCAGTGCAGCATTGGATTCTTTTTTAAGACCTTACAGATGGTTTGTTTGGCTTTGTCAAAAATGTGTGTAAGAGATCTGATGGAATCTTTCATAAACATCTCTCTGGTCTTCATGGTGGTTTATCCTCCTGTCCTTACACACTAATGCAGTCTTCACAGGTGAAACCCAGAACTCAAACTCGTCTAACAGGAGGCACCTGGACGTCCAGACGCACCTGTCAGTTACCTGTTTAAAGAAATATCTAATCACGAGTGTGAGTATAAACAAAGAGTTAAGATCAGACATGTTCAGCATGTCTCTATGTAAATATGAGGAAATGAATAATATAATGAGAGTGTGTGTGTGTGTGTGTGTGTGTGTGTGTGTGTGTGTGTGTGTGTGTGTGTATGTGTGTGTAGTAGAGTGAGTATGATGCAGCAGGGAGATGAAAGAGGTGAGTTAATGGAGTGTGAAGTGAGGAGGAGAATCCGTCCT
This sequence comes from Silurus asotus, assembly GCA_024362625.1. NCBI lineage: Eukaryota > Metazoa > Chordata > Actinopteri > Siluriformes > Siluridae > Silurus > Silurus asotus. Next base: position 2,037,776 of record MU551669.1, read on the forward strand.
GCCTGAATTAACCTAATTACATTCTCTCAATATCACCATATGGCTGCTTTGATCCATCAGGTGTGTGTGTGTGTGTGTGTGTGTGTGTGTGTGTGTGTGTGTGTGTGTGTGTGTGTGTGTGTGTGATTTTACTAGGAGTTTGTTCCAGAAAGCAGGATTTGTGAGTCGTCATTTTGAATTTAACTCAAAAACATTTTACACAAAAAAACAGAAACTTGAGCCAGAACTCGGCCTTCTTTCCCATGATGCATTGCAGGCCAGGAATCAAAACAATGAAATGCTCTGAAATCCTTGTTTGTACCATAAGCTAATTAGAGTTCTGTAGATCTTCAATGAAAGTGTTTAATAAATGCTGATGTTTTTGGTGTTTGGAATTTTTTTCTAGACTTTTGAAAGATTTGTTTCTGTGATGGAAAGTGTTAGTGTTTGTTTTCTATCAGATTGTTGGTCTTTAATTCTGTGTTGAAATAACAGTGTTGCTGTTTGTTGGTGAATATAATATAATGTTTATTGTAGAAGAGGAAATGGTGAATATGTAGTTGTTTGTTTGCAGAGGAGTGTTTATTAATAGTGTTAATAGTTTTTGTTGGAAGGCTTGTGTAAGTTTAAGTATGTGTTTGTTATTGAGGTGTTGGCGAGCAGTGTTTCTAATTGAGGTGTGTAGTGTTAAGTGTCAGTGTTTGTTATTGGTGTGTGTGTGTGTGTGTGTGTTTGTGTTGTGTTATGTATCAGTGTCTGTTATTGAGGTGTGTACTGTTAAGTGTCAGTGTTTGTTATTGGTGCATGTGTGTGTGTGTGTGTGTGTGTGTGTGTGTGTGTGTGTGTGTGTGTGTTGTGTTATGTATCACTGTCTGTTATTGAGGTGTGTAATGTAAAGTGTCAGTGTTTGTTATTGGTGTTTGTGTGTGTGTGTGTGTTGTTATGTATCAGTGTCTGTTATTGAGGTGTGTAATGTAAAGTGTCAGTGTTTGTTATTGGAGTGTGTAGTGTTGAGTATCAGTGTTTGAGGTGTGTGTAGTTTTCTGCTTAGTGTGTAGGCTCCACCTCTATCACAATTTCCACATGCACCTCTTTGAAATGTCGGACTTGTTATTTAAGCTCAGGTTTTCATGCTCCCTGATCCCTGGTTTCTAGTGCGTGGTGTTTCCTTGATGGCCTCCTGACCTCCTCCTGCTGGTCTGAATGATGATGATGGATTTGTCTGGGATTTCCACCCTCTGTGTTAGTGTTTAATATCTTGGCCCGGATCCTGAGTGTGTTTTTATATAAACTCACTCCACACATTCTTTCAGCTTCCTGAGGTCTCAGCAGTTCAACCAATTTTTCAGATGTCTGTTTTGTGCTTCAACAATGTGACCACACAGGAGATAGAACTTCAATCAAACACCTAGACAGGAACACCTGCTGTCTGTGTGATTAAAGAGTGTGTTATCTTAAAAACATTTCACTTCCTGTGGTTCAGGTCATGTTACAGCTGAAACACCACCATAATCCTCCAGATCCAATCTCTAATCATCAGATCCAGTATCTAATAAACACATGTGTAAGATTAAACACATCCCACTCCACAGTAATGTTGGTGTTTATAGATCAGGTTTTCATTCAGACAAGCTGGAGATAGAGGTTTATATTTTTATTTACAGATGTTTTATTGGAGAATTTTTGTGGGTGTTTATTGATGTGTGATGAAGATCGAGGGTGAGGATGTTGATCTGTGGAGTATATTAGTGTTTGATGGGTGTGGTACGGTGGCTGAGAAGCGCAAAACACTAACAAATCCAAAAACAAAATAACAAATCTGAAAACACAACGACAAGTCAGAGGAAAAGGAGGTACAGTGTGTGAATGAAACTCTGACCGATGATTGGACGAGACACCTGTCATTCAAAATATACAGGAAGTATGAAATCTTCTAACTTTGGTTCTTGTACATGTGTAAAGTTCCCCGTTTACTTTTAAACCTTTTTAAATTATTTGGATCAGTGCAGCTTTAAATATAAGAAAATACAGAAGGAAACAGAATCAGGGAGAAACTGGAATGAATTCAGAGCTACTTTGAGGAAGGAGATTGATATGCAGTGATGTTGGAGATGTTGCAGAATATCATCACATAAAGATTCGTTTCTACACTTTTACACAGACGTTCCAACTTTCTCCTGCTGCAGACTGTTACTGCAGACGCTTTATGATCTGATCTCAATAACTGGTTTTACACAAAGGTTCCCCATCTAAGAGCTTTCACTGTGAAGGACATTCTCTTTAGATTCGTGATGAACAATAACAAAGACGACTTTCTTGTTAATAAAATACTTTTGATAATTTTATTTACAGAATAAACCATAGCCCGTTTTTTTTTTTACTTTACTTTCATTTTTATTATTATTATTATTATTATTATTATTATTATTATTATTAATTATATTTATCTATTTTTTCCCTCTTCCCCTGAATATGTGTATATATTTGTATTTTTATGCACCTGTTGTGTGTATTGTAATGTACATTTGATTAATAAAACATATATTGACTAATTATATTTATCTATTTTTTCCCTCTTCCCCTGAATATGTGTATATATTTGTATTTTTATGCACCTGTTGTGTGTATTGTAATGTACATTTGATTAATAAAACATATATTGACTATTTTTTTTTATATAAAAGAAAAAAAAAATACTGTTTTACTTCCTGTATATTTTGAATGACAGGAGTCTCGTCCAATGATCTGTAAGTTTCCATTCACACACTGTACCTCCCTTTTCCACTTTGTCTGACTTCTTGTTGTGTTTTCAGATTTGTTTTTTTTGTTTTTGGATTTGTTCATGTGTTTTGCACTTCTCATCCACCGTAGTGTGTGGATGTTAGTGTTTAGAGTATATCAGTGTTTGATGGGTGTGTGTATGTTGGAGTTTGAAGTATATTAGTGTTTAATAGGTGAGATGATGTTAGTGTTTGGAGTATATTAGTGTTTGATGGGTGTGTGGATGTTGGTGTGTGGAGTATATTAGTGTTAGATGGGTGTGTGGATGTTGGTGTTTGGAGTATATTAGTGTTTAAAAGGTGAGATGATGTTGGTGTTTGGACTATATTAGTGTTTACTACATGAGATGATGTTGGTGTTTGGAGTATATAAGTGTTTGATGGGTGTGTGGATGTTGGTGTGTGGAGTATATTAGTGTTTGATGGGTGTGTGTATGTTGGTGTTTGGAGTATATTAGTGTTTGATGGGTGGGTGGATGTTGGTGTGTGGAGTATATTAGTGTTTGATGGGTGTGTGGATGTTGGTGTTTGGAGTATATTAGTGTTTGATAGGTGGGAGCATGTTGGTGTGTGGGGTTTATTAGTGTTTGATGGGTGTGTGAATGTTGGTGTTTGGAGTATATTAGTGTTTGATGGGTGGGTGGATGTTGGTGTGTGGAGTATGTTAGTGTTTGATGGGTGTGTGGATGTTGGTGTTTGGAGTATATTAGTGTTTGATAGGTGGGAGCATGTTGGTGTGTGGGGTTTATTAGTGTTTGATGGGTGTGTGAATGTTGGTGTTTGGAGTATATTAGTGTTTGATGGGTGTGTGGATGTTGGTGTTTGGAGTATATTAGTGTTTAATAGGTGAGATGATGTTGGTTTTTGGAGTATATTAATGTTTGATAGGTGGGAGCATGTTGGTGTGTGGAGTATATTAGTGTTTGATGGGTGTGTGGATGTTGGTGTGTGGAGTATATTAGTGTTTGATGGGTGTGTGGATGTTGGTGTTTGGAATATAATAATGTTTGATAGGTGGGTGCATGTTGGTGTGTGGAGTATATTAGTGTTTGATGGGTGTGTATGTTGGTGTTTGGAGTATATTAGTGTTTAAAAGGTGAGATGATGTTAGTGTTTGGAGTATATTAGTGTTTGATGGGTGTGTGGAGTATATTAGTGTTTGATGGGTGGGTGGATGTTGGTGTGTGGTGTATATTAGTGTTTGATGGGTGTGTGGATGTTGGTGTTTGGAGTACATTAGTGTTTGATGGGTGTGTGGATGTTGGTGTGTGGAGTATATTAGTGTTTGATGGGTGTGTGTATGTTGGTTTTTGGAGTATATTAGTGTTTAAAAGGTGAGATGATGTTGGTGTTTGGAGTATATTAGTGTTTAATACATGAGATGATGTTGGTGTTTGGAGTATATAAGTGTTTGATGGGTGTGTGGATGTTGGTGTGTGGAGTATATTAGTGTTTGATGGGTGTGTGTATGTTGGTGTTTGGGGTATATTAGTTTTTAAAAGGTGAGATGATGTTGGTGTTTGGAGTATATTAGTACTTAATAGGTGAGATGATGTTAGTGTTTGGAGTATATTAGTGTTTGATGGGTGTGTGGATGTTGGTGTGTGAAGTATATTAGTGTTTAATGGGTGTGTGGAGGTTGGTGTCTGGAGTATATTAGTGTTTGATGTGTGTGTGTGGATGTTGGTGTGTGGAGTATATTAGTGTTTGATGGGTGTGTGTGGATGTTGGTGTGTGGAGTATATTAGTGTTTGATGGGTGGGAGCATTTTGGTGTGTGGAGTATATTAGTGTTTGATAGGTGGGAGCATTTTGGTGTGTGGAGTATATTAGTGTTTGATAGGTGGGAGCATTTTGGTGTGTGGAGTATATTAGTGTTTGATAGGTGGGAGCATTTTGGTGATGATGTTAGTGTTTGGAGTATATTAGTGTTTGATGGGTGTGTGGATGTTGGTGTGTGGAGTATATTAGTGTTTGATCGGTGTGTGGATGTTGGTGTGTGGAGTATATTAGTGTTTGATGGGTGTGTGGATGTTGGTGTTTGGAGTATATTAGGGTTTGATCGGTGTGTGGATGTTGGTGTGTGGAGTATATTAGTGTTTGATGGGTGTGTGGATGTTGGTGTGTGGAGTATATTAGTGTTTGATAGGTGGGAGCATTTTGGTGTGTGGAGTATATTAGTGTTTTATGGGTGTGTGGATGTTGGAGTGTGGAGTATTTTAGTGTTTGATGGGTGGAAGTATGTTGGTGTGTGGAGTATATTAGTGTTTGAGTGTGTTGATGTTGGTGTGTGGAGTATATTAGTGTTTTATGGGTGTGTGGATGTTGGTGTTTGAAATATATTAATGTTTGATAGGTGGGAGCATGTTGGTGTGTGGAGTATATTAGTGTTTAATGGGTGTGTGGATGTTGGTGTGTGGAGTATATTAGTGTTTGATGGGTGGGTGGATGTTGGTGTGTGGAGTATATTAGTGTTTGATAGGTGGGAGCATGTTGGTGTGTGGGGTATATTAGTGTTTAATAGGTGAGATAATGGTGTTCGGAGTATATTAGTGTTTGATGGGTGAGATGATGGTGTTTGGAGTATATTAGTGTTTGATGGGTGGGTGGATGTTGGTGTGTGGAGTATATTAGTGTTTGATAGGTGGGAGCATGTTGGTGTGTGGGGTTTATTAGTGCTTGATGGGTGTGTGGATGTTGGTGTTTGGAGTATATTAGTGTTTAATAGGTGAGATTATGTTAGTGTTTGAAGTATATTAGTGTTTAATGGGTGTGTGTATGTTGGTGTTTGGAGTATATTAGTGCTGAATAGGTGAGATGTTGGTGTTTGGAGTATATTAGTGTTTAATATGTGAGATGATGTTGGTGTTTGGAGTATATTAGTGTTTAATAGGTGAGATGATGTTAGTGTTTGGAATATATTAATGTTTGATAGGTGGGAGCATGTTGGTGTGTGGAGTATATTAGTGTTTGATGGGTGTGTGGATGTTGGTGTGTGGAGTATATTAGTGTTTGATGGGTGGGTGGATGTTGGTGTTTGGAGTATGTAAGTGTTTGATAGGTGGAAGCATGTTGGTGTGTGGGGTATATTAGTGTTTAATAGGTGAGATTATGGTGTTTGGAGTATATTAGTGTTTGATGGGTGTGTGGATGTTGGTGTGTGGAGTATATTAGTGTTAGATGGGTGTGTGGATGTTGGTGTTTGGAGTATATTAGTGTTTGATCGGTGTGTGGATGTTGGTGTTTGTTGGAATGTTGGAGAGTTGGTATGTGTTGTATGTTAAAAAAAAGCCATATTGTTTGTCCTATTAAAATGTATAAAGAATATTTGTGTATTTGACAGGTTGTGTCAGTGTTTGTTGGTGTTGAGCTCTGGCCACTGTGTGATATGGAAAAGGAGGTCATTTTGATGTTTGCAGAGCTTGAAGGTAAAACCACAGGGAAACCGTTACAGCCAGAAACATTCTTTACTTTGTTCCTTCCTATAAGAGAGAGAGAGAGAGAGAGAGAGAGAGAGGGGGGGGGGGGAAGGAGAGAGTGAGGAGAAGAGAGAGTCAGAAATAAATCCCCTCTGACTTTTTCTTTAAAAGAATTTATTTTCCTCCCTGCTGTTTTATCCTCTATCTCTCCTCTCTCCAGTCATTTCCATTTCTCTGTATCCATTTCTCTTCTTCTCTCTCTCTCTCTCTCTCTCTCTCTCTCTCTCTCTTTCTCTCTCTCTTTTTTCCTCTCTTCTCCTTATATATATATATTTTTTTTTCTCTATTTACTTTTCAATCATAATTGTTGTTTATCTGATTAATTGTATCCATTTGCGCTTGTATTTTTTGCCCTCTATTCCTTTATTATGCGTTCCTCATCTCCTCCTGTTTCTCAGTCTGTCTAGCTGTCTGTCTCTATCCTTTTCTTCTAATTCTCCCTGTCACCTCATTCTCTCTCTCCATCTCCGAGTGACAGTCAGAGACAAGAAGTAAATGTTGAATGAAAATGTACAGAAGTGGTGTAAATGTGGTGTAAACGAGTGTATATGTGGTGTATATGTGACAAATGTGCTGTAAATGGGGTATTAATGTGGTGTAAATGGGGTATTAATGTGGTGTAAATGGGGTATTAATGTGGTGTATATGGGGTATTTGTGGTGTAAATGGGGTATTAATGTGGTGTATATGGGGTATTAATGTGGTGTAAATGGGTAATTTGGTGTGTAAATGGGGTATTTGTGGTGTTTATGGGGTATTTGTGGTGTATATGTATAAATGAGGTGTAAATGGTGTCGGTGTTGAAGAAGTTGGTGCTGGTGATTATTTAAAGCCAGGATGATGTTTCTTTGAGTTCCAATAATGAATGTTGGTGTTTGTTGGTGTTTCACTGGTGAATATGGGTGTTTGTTGAAGCTTTAATGATGACAACTTTGGCCAGACTGTAAGTTAAGCACCACATGTGTACACAGTATCTGACGGCATTGTGGGAACAGCGGTGTGAACTCCAGGGTGAAGGTGTTACAGTATCGTTTAGCGACATTAATGAGCTCCACAGAGACTCCCAATAACAATTAGTTTCATCATCTGATGATCTGAGAGCTTCAGGTCTCCTCCAAACCCCTGAGTGCTTGGTGTTCCTCAGGCTCTTCACTGTGTTATCATAGACACTTCAACATCATAGTTTCTTCAGAGAGATGTTTAAGTATGGTCATGGAGAAACATCTGCAGGTTATGACATCATACTTATCGTAATGTTTTTTTTATGAGTACAAAGAAATGAACACTGTACCAAATGAAACCTAAAACTATGCTGTGTACTGAGACATCCCTAGTTCCAGATATCTCCTGAGAGTTCCCTCGTCTTAGGAGAATATGGAGCATCTGTTTACCTTCAGAAAAAGCTCATGATTTTCCTCCATACTTTCCTCACAGTAAAACCCCACGTTTCGAAAACTTTCATCCCAGATACACCAGTGATCATCAACCCTGCCATGAATAGCTGCAGGATAACACACACACACACACACACACACACACACACACACACACACACACACACACGTCCATAAATATATACATACAAACACACATACACACACACACATCCATAAATACATATACACACACACACACACACACACACACACACACACACACACACACACACACACGTCCATACAAATATACATGTATACACACACACAAACATCCATACATACACACACACACACACACACGTCCATACATATACACACATACACACGCACGTCCATACAAATATACATGTATACACACACAAACATCCATACATACACACACAGACACACACACACATCCATACATATATACACACGTATATACATACACACAAACATCCATTAATATATACATACACACACACACGTTCATACATATATACATACACACACACAAACAACCATACATATATATACACACACACATGTTCATAAATATATACACACATACACACGTATATGCATACACACAAACATCCATTAATATACACACACACACACACACACACACGTCCATACATATACACACACGTCCATACAAATATACATGTATACACACACACAAACATCCATACATACACACACACACACACACACACACACACAAATATACATGTATACACACACACAAACACCCATACATACACACACACACACACACACACACACACACGTCCATACATATACACACATACACACACACGTCCATACAAATATACATGTATACACACACAAACATCCATACATATATACACACATACACACGTATATGCATACACACAAACATCCATTAATATATACACACACACACACGTCCATACAAATATACATGTATACACACACACAAACATCCATACATACACACACACACACACACGTCCATACATACACACACGTCCATACAAATATACATGTATACACACACAAACATCCATACATACACACACACACACACACACACACACACACACACACATACATATA
>MU551669.1:2047261-2062502 GCA_024362625.1 Silurus asotus
GGACCCAGACATGTCCTGCTTAAGCAGGGGGACACGTCTGGCACTGCAGGATTTGAGTGTGTTACTGATGGTAGCCTTTGTGACTCTGGTCCCAGCTCTCTGCAGGTCATTCACCAGGTCCCCCGTGAGGTTCTGGGATTTTTGCTCACCGTTCTTGTGATCATTTTGACCCCACGGGGGTGAGATCCTGGTGGAGCCCCAGATCGAGGGAGAGGCTCAGTGGTCTTGTAGGTCTTCCATTTTCTAATAATTTCTCCCACAGTTGATTTCTTCACACCTTCACAAGCTTCTTACCTACTGCAGATTCAGTCTTCCAGCCTGGTGCAGGTCTACAGCTTTGTTTCTGGTGTCCTTTGACAGCTCTTTGGTCTTGACCATAGTGGAGTTTGGAGTCTGAGTGTTTGAGGTTGTGGACAGGTGACTTTTATACTGAAAACAGGTGCCATTAATACAGGAAACATGTGGAGGACAGAGGAGCCTCTTAAAGAAGAACTTACAGCTCTGTGAGGGACAGAAATCTAGATTTTTTGTAGGTGACCAAATACTTATTTTCCACCATAATTTGCAAATAAAATCTTTAAAGATCAGACAATGTGAATTTCTGGATTTTTTTCTCATTTTGTCTCAGAGTTGAAGTGAAACTATGATGAAAATTACAGGACTTATTTTTTAACTGGAGAACCTGCACCATTAGTGGTGACGGTGATGATGATGTGGTGGTGTTGATGACGTTGATGTGGTGGTGATGATAATGATGATGATGTGGTGATAATGTGGTGGGATGGTAATGATGATGTAGTGGTGATGATGTGATGATGATGGTGTGGTGGTGGTGGTGGTGATAGTGATGTGGTGGTGATGATTATGTGATGGTAATGATGATGTGGTGATGATGATAATGATGTGGTGGTGGTGATGATGATGATGGTGATGTGGTGGTGCTGATTGTGATTATAATGTGGTGGTGATGATGATGTGGTGGTGTTGATACTGATGTGGTGGTGATGATGATGTGGTGGTGATGATGGCGATGATGATGATGTGATGGTGATGATAGTGGTGATGTTGATGGTGATGATGTTAATGAATAGATGTTCCTGGCATTGAGAGTTGCCTGGTGTTCGTGGTTGTTGTTGCTGGATCGTACCAGGTTTGGGAGAGAGTGTGATGCTGTGGGATTTGGGACGAGGCCGACACCCTGCATAACTCTAATTAGGTCTTGTGGGAGTCATAGTGTTCTAGCTGGAGAAGTGAGAGAGCGATGATTTAGGCTCCTCAGATCATATTCACTTTTCGAGGGTGTCCAGAGGGATGGAGATAGAGATGAAGATGGATTAAGATTGAGATTGGGATCGACTATTTGGACTTTTTGAACAAAGAAATTGTACTAAACTGTCGGGGACATCAGGACACTGAAGGGTTAGTAAAGATGTAGAGTTAGACATTACAGCTCTAAAATGCCACACACACACACACACACACACACACACACACACACACACACACACACACACACACACACATTATGCTGATGTTAAGTAAAATATGAAGGACACTTGAAGGTTCCCCCCAGTGACATGTGATGGTACATTTTTAGAGCTTGAGTACTTTTTTTCTAAAATGTTCTCTCTGGTTCCTCAGGGATTTTTTGATGTTTAAAGGTTGTAGCTTTCTAGAGGAACTCCAGTGTTTCTGAAAGGGAATGAGGAATGAGAGGAAGAAATGAAAGACTATATCCGCTTAGCCCTAAAGCATTCTTTGGTTTGACCCTCTAAGAGGAAACTTTAGAAGTTTTATCTTAAACCTGATAGCAGAATGACCCGAGTAAAACCAATCATCAGATGCTAAGAGCTATCTCAAGCCTCTGAGTAAGCTAATCCTACTACTATTGATAATAATAATCATCATCATAATAATAATATTAATAATAATAAAAGCTGCAAGCAGCAGTTTTGGAGGCCAAGCATTCGGACGCTTAACACTCACTGATCTCTAACCAATCACAGCGAATCAGATGATTGGAGAGTGATCAGTAGTTTCACTCATGATGTGTATGTTGTGACCAAGGACAGTGGGATGATGAATAAAAGCATCATGGTGGTGAGATGATGTGATTCTTATCTGGTGGAGATTGGACACAGTTTGGAGGAGCAGTAATAGGAGTTAGATGTGAACATTTAGCATGTTATTGCAGCATTAGACCAGTAGGTGGCGTTAGGAATTCAGTTCAGTTTTATTTGTGTAGCTCAAATTTACAGACAAATAGGTTCTAAAAGTTGTAATAAAGAATGTAGAAGATTGTCTATATGTTTGTTCTGGTGACTGTGGTGAAGACATGAAATGTCATGAGACAGAAACCTTGAGGACGTCAGATTTGTTTGCCTTTTACAGAACAAAACATTTAGAGGATTCAAAATTCTTTGGATACATTTTGTGAAGATGAGGATACACATCAGTTGAAGTTTGGATGAAATTTATGACATAAGTGTACTTCCTAACGAGGCCCAGATGTGACTTGTTCCTCAGACCCTCCAAAATCAGTTTTACCACACAGTTCTACTGGCTGCTGGAGATACATGCACCAGGAGAAGAAACAATAAAAAAAACAATAGGCTTCCAACCTTCAGTTCTTCCAACCCCATTATAATAATAGTAGAAGCAGTAAACATCTCAAAATAAATGTGTACAATTTCAGACACTTTAAACCTGTCGTATCTGATGGGCGGATGGTTTGGTGGAACGTGGAACATTTTTTATTTTTCGGATTGATGGCTTGAGTAAAACTGTCAAACTGGAGAACTTTCTGCCTGGTGGTGAAGAGCGAGTCACGAATCCCAACCCAGAGCTCAAAGCTTCCACATTATATTCACTTAAAGAAAATAAAGAAAAGGAGAAGAGAAAAGAGAAACGTGCTGTAAGAGTAGAGCATAACTGACCTCCATACGTCTTTCATTCTTCTACTGAAAGACGAGTTTAACCTACACAACATTTAAACACACACACACACACACACACACACACACTGTGACGAGGCGGATCTCAAGCAGCTTTGATGTGGAGATGAGCTTCGGGTTTCTTTTTTTCTCCTTTCCCATGTGAGCGAGAGAGAGCAAGAGAGAGAGAGAGAGAGAGAGAGAGAGAGAGAGAAGTAGGAACATGCAAGGAAGTAAAAAAAGAGAAGAAAATGTGGAGGGAGGGCTGAGAAACTCAGAACTGGGAGTGAGTGACAGAGATGGAGAGAGTAGGGGGAGGAAAAGAGAGAGAGAGAGAGAGAGAGAGAGATGGGCAAGGAGAAATTGAGATTGGGAGAAAGACAGAGAAAGAGAGAGAGATGAAAAGAGAGACAGACAGGAGGTCAGACACACTTTGTCCGCAGTAAATATTCTCTCAGTCTCTCGGCCTGATGTGAATACTGAAAAGGCCAAAACTTTTGCCTGCTGATGCAGAAACTGTGGGATTTATCCTCAGAGTCGCTCAAGCAGCAGGCTGAGAAGGTCAGTCCAGAGTCAGTGACAGATTTCAGATCTTCCTGGGGTAACTCCAAATCTTCCCAAGCAAGCCGAATCTCTGGTGGGTCCTGCTTCTGCTCTGGGGTCCAGTGAGCAACTCGACTTGGGCAGGTTCTTATTAGGTGCCCAACCACTAGTTCTTTTCTCCTTCTGATGATTATCACAAGCAGCATTGCAGAAGGACCTCCACTGCTCATCAGCTGCAAATATAATGACCTTCTACTCACTCACACTATCCACATCTTGTGGCTGTAGATGAGGATGGATATCAAGATTACCTGGTGAAGAGAGAACATTTTCTTCTTCTGGGCTTCACTACCAGAGACCAGTACAGGTGTAATGATGCTGCTGTGGATCTGATCTGCTTCAAATTCTAATTGTATTTGTCACATACACGTTCATACAGAGTGACGTAGTGAAATGCTTTTTTGCCTGCTGGACTTGTAAACCTGAAATTATTTACAATATAACGATAAAAATGTAAAGAAAAACATAATGTAAAAAATCAATAAAATAAAGTATAAAAGTGTATTAAAAGATACTTTAAAGAATGAAAAGGTTATGAATAATATATATATATATACACAATGTAGTCAAAATATACACACATATCTGAATTCACCAGGGGGATGGATGTGTGATAGTGATGTGTGAATACTACCTGCAATGAGACTCTTTTCTTCTCTTATTGTATTTATACATTGTACTGTGTGTGTGTGTGTGTGTGTGTGTGTGTGTGTGTGTGTGTGTGTGTGTGTGTGTGTGTGTGTGTGTGTACTAGATATTGTAGTATGTGTATATTCTTTATATATATTTGCATTTATTTGTATTTCTTCCCTTTGCTGCTGTAAATTTCCCCACGGTGGGACGAGTCAAGGTATAACTTATCTTATCTTAGATTTAGACAGAAGTACAGATTAAAGTGCCCCCATGTGGTTGTGATTGTCATTAAAGTGTCCATGTGCTGGTATAAACATGTAAAAGTGAAAAGGTATAAAGTGACAAGTAATGCAAATAATTGTAAATAATAGGAAGTGAGACGGAGGGAAAAGTCAAAATCAAATCAAATCATATTTTATTTCTCTCATACACACACATACAGGACATGCAGGGAAATGCTTATTACGACGGTCCGGCATGAGGGAAGGGGATGAGGAGAAAAACAATACAAAGAAAAAGATGACTGATAAATAAAGTATAAAAACTATATAAAATAAAATATAAGAATATATAAAGATATAAAGATATATATATGTATATGAAAGAAAAGGATGTATATACAAAGAAAAACATTCTTATTGCAGTAAACAATAGACAATTTAGGGTGGTTTTAGATTGTCCATAAAGTGTCTGTGTGCGGTATGGTGTGGTGTAAAGTGTCTGTGTGCGGTATGATGTGGTGTAAAGTGTCCGTGTGCGGTATGATGTGGTGTAAAGTGTCTGTGTGCGGTATGGTGTGGTGTAAAGTGTCCGTGTGCGGTATGATGTGGTGTAAAGTGTCCGTGTGCGGTATGATGTGGTGTAAAGTGTCCGTGTGCGGTATGATGTGGTGTAAAGTGTCCGTGTGCGGTATGATGTGGTGTAAAGTGTCCGTGTGCGGTATGATGTGGTGTAAAGTGTCCGTGTGCGGTATGATGTGGTGTAAAGTGTCCGTGTGCGGTATGGTGTGGTGTAAAGTATAAAGTGTACTGTGCTGTGCGAGTCCAGAGTTTAAAGTGTCGTGGTGCGAAAAGTGAGATATGTACAGAGAAGAAGTGTGATGATGGAGAGAATGGATCAGTTTTTAGATCCTGGGTGTTTCCTGGTTTAAACTCTGATTGGCCTGCGGGAAGAAGCTCCTCCTCATTCTCTCTGTCTTTCAGGGAGTGCATTATGATGTGGTGTAAAGTGTCCGTGTGCGGTATGATGTGGTGTAAAGTGTCCGTGTGCGGTATGATGTGGTATAAAGTGTCCGTGTGCGGTATGATGTGGTGTAAAGTGTCCGTGTGCGGTATGATGTGGTGTAAAGTGTCCGTGTGCAGTATGATGTGGTGTAAAGTGTCCGTGTGCGGTATGGTGTGGTGTAAAGTGTCCGTGTGCATTATGATGTGGTGTAAAGTGTCCGTGTGCGGTATGATGTGGTGTAAAGTGTCCGTGTGCGGTATGGTGAGGTATAAAATATAAAGTGTACTGTGCTGTGCGAGTCCAGAGTTTAAAGTGTCGTGGTGCGAAAAGTGAGATATGTACAGAGAAGAAGTGTGATGATGGAGAGAATGGATCAGTTTTTAGATCCTGGGTGTTTCCTGGTTTAAACTCTGATTGGCCTGCGGGAAGAAGCTCCTCCTCATTCTCTCTGTCTTTCAGGGAAGAGAAACGTTTCCCTGAACGCAACAAAGGAAAGAGTCCATTGTTGGGATGGCTGAGGTCCTACATAATCTTCCTGGCTCTGGTCCTGCACTGTGTGCTGTAGATGTCCTGCAGGTCAGGGAGCTTGGTGTGAATGGTACGTTCAGCTGAACACTCCACCCTCTGGAGGGCTCGTCTGTCCTACATGGTGCTGTTCCCGAACCAGAAAGTGATGCTACCCATCAGAACGCTCTCGATGGTGCAAGTGTAAAAAGTCTTTAGCACCTGAGAGGGTAGTTTAAAGTCACGTAAGCGTCTCAGGTGGTACAGACACTGCTGGGCTTCTTCACCAGGGTGTTGATGTGACAGGACCAAGACAGGTCCTGTGTGATATGAACACCAAGGTACCGGAAACTGTCCACTCTCTACACTGTGGTCCCGTTGATGTTTAGCGGTCGGTATGACTTCTCCTGCTTCGTACTGAAGTCCACGATTAACTCCTTAGTCTTGCTGACCTTCAGGAGAAGGTTGTTCTCCTGGCACCATCTCTCCAGGTTTTTAACCCCCTGTAGGTAGGCTGTCTCGTCGTTGTTGGAGATCAGGCCCACCACAACGGTGTCGACAGCAAACTTGATGATGGTGGTGGAGTTGGAAGTGGCCACACAGTCATGTGTGTACAGTGAGTACAGGTACTAGTTGCTGGGTGTCTCCTGGTTTAAACTCTGATTGGCCTGCAGGAAGAAGCTCCTCTTTATTCTCTTTGTGTTTGCTTTTAAAGACCAGAGTAACAGTAAAAGAGTCCATTGTTGGGACGGCTGAGGTCCTTTACAAGCTTCCTGTAGATGTTCTGCAGGTCAGGGAGCTCAGTGCGGACGTTCAGCTGACCGCACCACCCTCGTCTGTACTGCATGGTGCTGTTTCCAAACCAAGTGATGCTACCAGTCAGGACGCTCTCAATGGTGCAGGTGAAGAAAGTCTTTAGCGACTTAGAGGGTAGTTTAAAGTCCCTCAGATGGTACAGACGCTGCCGGGCTTCTTCACCATGGTGTTGATGTGAAAGGACCGACAGGTTTTGTGTGATATGAGATGTGTTTGTCCACCCGTACGGCTTGTGGTCTGTCTGTCAGGAAGTTGGAGATCCACTGACACAGTGGTGGGTTGAGTTCCAGGACCTCCAACTTAGAGGTGAGCGTGAAGGGAATTATAGTGTTGAGTCCACAAACAGCATTTTTGCATAATTCCCTTTCCTGTAGTTCAGATGGCTCATCCCTGTGTGGAGAAGATGAGCAATGGCGTCCTCAGTAGAGCGGTCCTGGTGGTACACAAACTGTAGAGGATCCAGTGTGTCTGGTAGTGTTGCAGTGATGAGGTCTCTGAACCATCTTTCAAAGCATTTCATCACTACTGAGGTCAAGGCTACAGAGCGGTAGTCATTGAGGTAGGTGGCCTGGGGTTTCTTCAAGACAGGAACAATGGTGGACTGTTTGAACAACTCAGTGAACAATGGTGCTAGTTGGTTAGCACCAGCTTTCAGAACCCGACCTGTGAATGCCATCTGGTCCTGCTGCCTTTCTGGTATTCACTCTCCTGAATGCCCTCCTCACAGTCATGCTCTGAGATGGTGAACGTGTTTCCAACTCCAGCTTTCTAAGAATGCATTCTGTTTGTGCTGCTAGCATGGTTAGCTGCAGCCTCAAAGCGAACGTAAAAGGTGTTTAACTCATCTGCCAGAGAGGTGTCTGCATTCTTCTGAAAGATGGTGTTTTATAGTCCGTGATGGTTCTCAGTCCCTGCCACAGGCTCCCAGTGCCACCATGTTGAAACTGACTCTGACTGACTGAGGCAGCGGAGCAGGATCTCAGAGCATGGTGGATAGTTTTACCCGAAGCTTCTGGTTGGGAAACGTTCTGATGGTGGTTTTCTTTAGCATATCATCCACTAGTTTCCTGATGAATCCCACAACCGATTCTGTAAACATGTTGACGTCATCAAAGCTGCGCCTGAACATGTCCCAGTATGTGTTATCCAAAGTGTCCTGCAGAGCGGCAACCGATTGGTCAGTTCAGCCCGTGACCTCCCTCTGATCTGCAGAGTCCCGATGCTGTGTTTGGTTTAGCATTAATGTCTAATGTAATTTCCATATTTTAGTGTCCGTGTCCACTTGAGGTGGAATATAAACGGCACTGACTATGACCAAGCTGAATTCCCGAGGTAGACAGAAGAGGCAACATTTATTGGTCATTAGTTACAGTGTGTCTAGGAGCATGAAAGAGGAACAATGCTCGCGCTGTTGCACCAGTGGTTGTTCACCATAAGACACACTCCACCCCCCTTGACTTCCCTGACTCTATTGTTCTTTCCATGCGGTAAACCGAGAAAAACTCCGGCTGGATAGCGTGGTCGGTACCGCTGGGTTCAGCCATGTCTCGGTGAAGCAGAGAAGGTTGCAGTTCCGAATGTCCCTCTGGAATTTAACCTTTGCTCTGAGGTCATTGAGCTTCTTTCCAGAGACTGGACATTGGCTAACAGGATATTAGCTAAGGGAGCGCGGTGTGCACGTGCCCTCAGCCTGTCCCTGATGCCGGCTTGTTTCCCCTCATGGACGGCGGTAGGGTTCTTCCTCAGGATCTCGCTCAGCCAGCATAGGTCTAGTTTTAAAAATGGCAAAAAGTGAGCAGATTGTATACCAATAGATATGAGTGACTCTGTCATATGTAATGATGGCCATCTTATACAAAGAAAATGGTAGATGTGTGAATAAATATGAAAAACAAACATAAACAAACAAAGTGTGATTGGAGCAGTCCTCGACCTCACTGTCGCCATTTTCTAATGCGTGTTGATCAATCCAGCTGCTGTTTATTGCTAGGGTTATGGCCATGAGGACCTCAGTTTCAATGAATGCGGACTTGAACACAGTCCATTCAAACTTTGTGTATCTTTTTACTTTGGTACCAGTGCAGTAGGAGTCAAAATAGCTCAAAGAAAGTTCTGCCAGATTTTCCCAAACAACCTGGAAGGCTATTTTAGATAACCCTAATAATTCTGGCCCCAAATACTGTGCATCATCTCTAACTTGCTACTGGTGATAACCGAAATTCAGGATTCCCAAAAATGGCCCCTACATGTGGAACAGCCCTCAGAACAATGCAAGAGACATATTTAAAAAATGTTATTATATAATTCGAATTATATGTTTTACTTGTATCATATCTGTATTTAATGATAAAATGTTCATTGAGTATAAATAAACGTCGAGGCACCGCTATTTGTTCGCTGGAACAACCGGCTATCTGCAAAAATCCATACAGATAGTTTTTCCGGCTTCTGGTCTCCTGTAATTACAAGAGTGGCCTCTAGAGGCAAATCACTGACACCACATGCTGTTTGTTTTTACACAAGACTGTGCACTGTATAGAGAGTGCTGTTATATTTATTATTTATTATTGATTAATAATGTAATTATATTTATTAATATAATGACAATATTCATATTTATTTCCTTCAGCACATTTATGATTCACTGTTTTTTTTTTTTTTTTTTTTTTATACATTTCAGTATCATTTGAAATGGAGGGGGTTGTTTTTTAATTCATAGGTTCTATCCATTGATTAATTGCTTATCGGTGAGTATGATCATACCTAGATATCGGTATTAGTAAAATCTTCTTTTTGTAATTATTTTAAGTTCACCCACAAACCACATACATATGCAGTAAAGGCTTTGATGAAATTATTTTATTTTTAAAGTAATAATGCTCTTTTAATAGGTGGAGTGGAGTAAAGTGAGGTGAAGTGGAATGGAGTGAGGTGGAGTGGAGTAGAGTGAGGTGGAGTGGAGTGGAGTGGAGAGATGTGGAGTGGAGTGGAGAGATGTGGAGTGGAGTGGAATGAAGTGAAGTGAAGTGAAATGGAGTGGAGTGGAATGGAGTGGAGTGGAGTGGAGAGAGGTGGAATGGAGTGGAGTGAGGTGGAGTGGAGTGGAGTGAGGTGGAGTGGAGTGGAGAGAGGTGAAGTGGAGTGGAGTGAGGTGGATTGGAGTGGAGAGAGGTGAAGTGGAGTGGAGTGGAGAGAGGTGGAATGGAGTGGAGTGGAGTGAAGTGGAGTGGAGTGGAGTGAAGTGGAGTGGAGTGGAATGGAGTAAAGTGGAGTGGAGTGAAGAGAGGTGGAATGGAGTGGAGTGGAGTGAAGTGGAGTGGAGAGAGGTGGAGTGGAGTGGAGTGAGGTGGAGTGGAGTGAGGTGGAGTGGAGTGGAGTGAGGTGGATTGGAGTGGAGAGATGTGAAGTGGAGTGGAGTGGAGAGAGGTGGAATGGAGTGGAGTGGAGTGAAGTGGAGTGGAGTGGAGTGGAGAGAGGTGAAGTGGAGTGGAGTGGAGAGAGGCGGAATGGAGTGGAGTGGAGTGGAATGGAGTAAAGTGGAGTGGAGTGAGGTGGAGTGGAGTGGAGTGAGGTGGATTGGAGTGGAAAGAGGTGAAGTGGAGTGGAGTGGAGAGAGGTGGAATGGAGTGGAGAGAGGTGAAGTGGAGTGGAGTGAAGTAAAGTGGAGTGGAGTGGAGAGAGGTGAAGTGGAGTGGAGTGGAGTGAAGTGGAGTGGAGTGAAGTAAAGTGGAGTGGAGTGGAGAGAGGTGGAGTGGACTGAAGTGGAGTGAGGTCGAGTGGAGTGGAGAGAGGTGGAGTGGAGTGGAGTGGAGTGGAGAGAGGTGGAATGGAGTGGAGTGGAGTGAAGTGGAGTGGAGTGAAGTAAAGTGGAGTGGAGTGGAGAGAGGTGGAGTGAGGTCGAGTGGAGTGGAGAGAGGTGGAGTGGAGTGGAGTGGAGTGAGGTCGAGTGGAGTGGAGAGAGGTGGAGTGGATTGGAGTGAAGTAAAGTGGAGTGGAGTGGAGAGAGGTGGAGTGGAGTGAAGTGGAGTGGAGTGAAGTGGAGTGGAGAGAGGTGGAGTGGAGTGAAGTGGAGTGAGGTCGAGTGGAGTGGAGAGAGGTGGAGTGGAGTGGAGTGGAGTGGAGTGGAGTGAAGTGAAGTGAAGTGAAGTGGAGTGAAGTGAAGTGAAGTGGAGTGAAGTGAAGTGAAGTGGAGTGAAGTGAAGTGGAGTTCCTGACCACTGATTGATCGACTTGAAATCCTAATGTTTTTTTTGGTTCTTGTTCCTGAAGTGTTGTTTTTGCTGGTTATTGATCTGTGTGACTTTGTTATGGGACCCTTGAGGCAAAAACATCAGACTCCTAATATGGCCGTAACTGTGGCGCTCATATCGCTGCTCAGATATTCCTCATGGTGATGCAGAGATGATTTCTCAGACAGAAGCTTCTGATTTTCTTGGAGCTCTGCAGAAGTAAACAGTAAAAATGCAAATTTGAAAACTTATTTTTTTTTGCTTTGAGCCATCAGGCACCAAAACAAATCGTACTTATTGATTTTTGTATTTTTCACCCCCGAAGAATAAAATCTATATTTTGCACTCCGGTTTCAGTCTGTTGCCGTGGGTAACGCAGGGCAGGAAGTAATTGACTCTCATCTGTCACGCTTGAAGAGCATGAAAAGAAGAGAAGAGCCGAGAGACTGAGATAGCGGTAGACTAAGCACATTAGTAAGTACAAGAGTAAAACTGACATTTCACTGAAAAAGAAATCGTCCACCGTGTTCCAGCAATACCACGTGTATTCCAGATGTTCTGGTGTCTTATGTTCTTCTACGGTTTCTTCCTCTTGAGGTGTGCAGCTAATGCTAATGATATTAACAAGCAATGGAAATCAATCGTGCAGAGGTGTTGATGGAAGCCGATGTCCGGGACTTGATTCCTTCTCGTTCCCCGTGGTTTCTCAGCAGACATTGCAGGGTTTCCTCCTGCTCTTTTCTTTTCTGGGTTAATTCCAAGATTCTGAAGGGATTCATTATAGAATTATATTTTCATTACCCATGTTTCATCATCTGTTTTTCTAACGGACTCATTAAACCTGACTTTCAGACGGATTCCATCAGATTGAAGCTTTAATTATTTATCATCGTTTTCGTGTCTAATGATCGACCAACGCTTCGATTTCTTTATTCCCTCTTTAATGACTTTTGATGTGCAGAGCTTCTGAAAACGAGCCTGGAGTCTCAGGAGAGCGTTATTGTTTAATAATAAATAAATGCAATACAGCACAAATAAACATTCTCGGAGAATCGTCCAGACCGACACACTGAAGCCTGATCCATGAAACCGCACTTTATGAGGAACATCACAGCAATGCTGGATAGAATGTACACCATGTTCCACTTCTTTGAGGTTCCTTGCTACGTCATCCAGTTCCTGCAGCACTGACATGCTATGAAGCTCCACTGAATATCACTGATCTCATCAGTGTGTTCAGGAAACCAGTTGGAGACACATTTAGCTTTGTGACGTGGTGCAGTCTCATGCTGGAAGTAGAAGATGTGACCCATGCACACAATCAGCAACAGTTCTATAACATTGTATGAAATTTAAAGCATGTTGAATTATTAATAATGACCTACATTTGTTGAGAGAACACCACTACACCATTTCCACCACTCATCTCCACACCATCTCCACCACAACAACTCCACACCATCTCCACTACACCATCTCCACCACAGCATCCCACACCATCTCCACTACACCAACACCACATCTCAACCATACCCTGTCACACCATCTTCACCACACCATCCCGCACCATCTCACAGCAACTCCACAACGCCATCTCACACCATCTTCACCACACAATCCCGCACAATCTCATGACATCACCACCACACCATCTCACACAATCTTCACTATACCATCTCTCATCTGCTCTTTATGTGGTTCATCAGCCTTGAGGTTAAACACGTTGAGATGGTTTTCTGCTCATGGCAGTTGTACCCAGTGGTTGTAGGAGTTACTGTAGCCTTTCAGTCAGCAGAACCAGTCTGGTGGACCTCCATTTCATTGTTTCTGGGAAGTGGAAGCTTAAAGGTTAAATCTCTAGGCCACTGAGTGAAAGGTTGTGGGTTGTCACTGTTGGGCCCTTGATTAAGGCCCCTAATTCTCTATGCTCCAGGAGCGCTGTACCATGGCTGACCAGGTGCTCTGACCATGACCTCCTAACAAGCTGGGGCATGTGAGGAAAGAGTTTCACTATGCTAAAGTGTAGATGATGTAAAAAAGCTCTTCCTTTCTGTTTGCAGAAGAGTAAAGACAGAAGTGTGTGAAAATTCCTCATGAAGCTGCTGCTCATATCTGCACGGGTTTCAGCATGAGTATGTAGGTGTTCCTAATAAAGTGCCCCACTATTGTAATTCCATCAATTAGTTTAAGTTAAGAGTGTGTGGGGAAAAGAGAAGAGCTGTGAAAAGTTGGAGGAGAAACGTTGTGAGAAGGAAGGAGAGGAGCTGTGAGAGGAAGGAGAGCTGTGAGATGTTTCTCCAACTAGGAGATGTGACTGTAATACAGTGGAGGTGTGAAGATCAGCACATGGAGTCTTCATTGTTCTTTTTAATTTGGATTTGAATGATTTACTGACTGATTTTATCAGTTTGATGTCACTGAGTTCCTAGTTATAATCCAGTGTGTGCGTATGTGTGTGTGTGTGTATGTGTGTGTGTATGTGTGTGTGTGTGTATGTGTGTGTGTATGTGTGTGTGTGTATATGTGTGTGTGTATGTGTGTGTGTGTGTGTGTGTGTGTGTGTGTGTGTGTGTGTGTGTGTGTATGTGTGTGTGTGTATGTGTGTGTGTGTATGTGTGTGTGTGTGTGTGTGTGTGTGCACGTATGTGTGTGTATATGTATGTGTATATGCGTGTGTGTGTGTGTGTGTGTGTGCACGTATGTGTGTGTATATGTATGTGTATATGCATGTGTGTGTATATGTATGTGTATATGCGTGTGTGTGTGTGTGTGTGCACGTATGTGTGTGTATATGTATGTGTATATGCGTGTGTGTGTATATATACAGTGAGGAAAATAAGTATTTGAACACGCGGCTATTTTAAGTTCTCCCACTTAGAAATCATGGAGGGTCTGAAATTGTGATCGTAGGTGCATGTCCACTGTGAGAGACATAATCAAAAAAAAATTCCAGAAATCACAATATATGATTTTTAAACTATTTATTTGTATGATGCAGCTGCAAATAAGTATTTGAACACGCGGCTATTTTAAGTTCTCCCACTTAGAAATCATGGAGGGTCTGAAATGGTCATCGTAGGTGCATGTCCACTGTGAGAGACATAATCAAAAAAAAATTCCAGAAATCACAATATATGATTTTTAAACTATTTATTTGTATGATACAGCTGCAAATAAGTATTTGAACACCTGTCTATCAGCTAGAATTCTGACCCTCAAAGACCTGTTAGTCTGCCTTTAAAATGTCCACCTCCACTACATTTATTATCCTAAATTAGATGCACCTGTTTGAGGTCGTTAGCTGCATAAAGACACCTGTCCACCCCATACAATCAGTAAGAATCCAACTACACCGTTTCCAAGGTTACTGTTGGTAATACACTAAGACGTCATGGTTTGAAATCATGCATGGCACGGAAGGTTCCCCTGCTCAAACCAGCACATGTCCAGACACGTCTTAAGTTTGCCAATGACCATTTGGATGATCCAGAGGAGTCATGGGAGAAAGTCATGTGGTCAGATGAGAACAAAATAGAACTTTTGGGTCATAATTCCACTAAACGTGTTTGGAGGAAGAAGAATGATGAGTACCATCCCAAGAACACCATCCCTACTGTGAAGCATGGGGGTGGTAGCATCATGCTTTGGGGGTGTTTTTCTGCACATAGAACAGGGAGACTGCACTGTATTGAGGAGAGGATGACCGGGGCCATGTATTGCGAGATTTTGGGAAGCAACCTCCTTTCCTCAGTTACAGCATTGAAGACGGGTCGACGCTGGGTCTTCCAACATGACAATGACCCGAAGCACACAGCCAGGATAACCAAGGAGTGGCTCTGTAAGAACATATCAAGGTTCTGGTGTGGCCTAGCCAGTCTCCAGACCTAAACCCAATAGAGAATCTTTGGAGGGAGCTCAAACTCCGTGTTTCTCAGCAACAGGCCAGAAACCTGACTGATCTAGAGAAGATCTGTGTGGAGGAGTGGCCAAAATCCCTCCTGCAGTGTGTGCAAACCTGGTGAAAAACTACAGGAAACGTTTGACCTCTGTAATTGCAAACAAAGGCTACTGTACCAAATATTAACATTGACTTTCTCAGGTGTTCAAATACTTATTTGCAGCTGTATCATACAAATAAATAGTAAAAAAAATCATACATTGTGATTTCTGGATTTTTAATTTTTTTATTTATGTCTCTCACAGTGGACATGCACCTACGATAACAATTTCAGACCCCTCCATGATTTCTAAGTGGGAGAACTTGCAAAATAGCAGCGTGTTCAAATACTTATTTTTCTC
>MU551669.1:2066130-2080693 GCA_024362625.1 Silurus asotus
ACCCCTCTCCACTCTGCCCCACCCCTGACTTTAATAATAACTCATATCATATTGGATTGTCAGGACAGAGAGACACATGGACGCGATGCGACAGTCCTGTATTTACTGTGTTTAAAAGTTTAAAAGTAGAATGTTTAAGTCAATACAATTATTTTATTTTTATTTGTCCTCAAATGTACAATCGAGAAAAAAGAACATTCCTCATAATGTTTCTAAAAGAAGTCCTCAGTTTCAGAGAGAGAAAAAGTTGCGGGTAACAAAATAATCACATTTTCTGTCCTGTTTCTCAAGAATGGGATTCCTGAAGCTGAGGAATTTTCTGGATTCTTCACACACACACACGCACACACACACACATACACACACATGCATACACACACATACACACACACACACACAAAAGGTGGAGATTTCACGTTTAACGTGATTAGCGCTGCCTCGGGGATTCCCACGCTGGGTGAGTGAGTGTTTGTTGAACCAGAGGAAGACAGGATTCAGTCCCTGTGTGAGTAACGCAGTAACGAGCCCCAGTGCTGGAAGGAGACGAGAGACTGCTAATCAGCTCATTAAGCTAACACTGATAACGCCAGGCAGGAGTTTAGTGCGTGTAAGTGCTCCGTACGTAGGGAACCACACTTCAAATGGAGCACAGCCGAGAATCCGAATTGTGTTTAATCCTTCAGTTTAGGGAATAAGTGATCATCAGATTATTAGTACAACTCATTGAGTGGAGAGAGAGAGAGAGAGAGAGAGAGAGAGAGAGAGAGAGAGAGAGAGAGGAGAGAGAGAGAGAGAGAGAGAAAGAAATATGGAGGAACCAAAGAAATAGAAAGCATCCCCGGGTCAGTATTCAGACCCCTTTCCAACAACTTGAAAATCAGCTCATGTGCCTCCCGTTTTTATTGATCGTTGCTGTGATGTTTCTACACCTTGACTGGATGACATGATTTGGAAAAACACACACATCTCTAAAGAAGGTCTCACAGCGAGAGAGAGAGAGAAAGAAATATGGAGGAACCAAAGAAATAGAAAGCATCCCCGGGTCAGTATTCAGACCCCTTTCCAACAACTTGAAAATCAGCTCATGTGCCTCCCGTTTTTATTGATCGTTGCTGTGATGTTTCTACACCTTGACTGGATGACATGATTTGGAAAAACACACACATCTCTAAAGAAGGTCTCACAGCTGACAATGCAGATCAGAGCAAAAACCAAGCCATGAGGTCAAAGGAACTGCTGCAGAGCTCAGAGACAGGATTTCTGTAAGCCACAGATCTGGAGAAGGCTACAAAAACATTTTGCTGCACTGGAAGATCCCCAAGAGCACAGTGTGGCACAACCAGGACTCTTCTTAGAGCTGGTGGAGATGGACAAAGTTTCAGAAGGACATCCATCACTGCCATGCTATACCGATCTGGGCTTTATGGACGAGTGGCTAGACGGAAACTTCTCAGCACAAAATCCATGCAAGCCCACTGAAGGACTCTCAGACTGTGAGAAACAAGATTCTAAGATTTGGCCTCATTTATAAATGTTATGTCTGGAGAAAGCCAGGTACCACTCATCACCTGCCCAAAAACATCCCACAGTGAAACATGGTGGAGGCAGCATCAGCATGTTTTTTGCAGCAGCGGCTGGAAGACTGTTCGTGGTTGAGGGAAAGCTGTAAGGAGTAAAGTACAGAGATCTCCTCAATAAAAAGCTGTTTCACAGCACTTAGAGCCTCAGTCTGGGCAGAAGGTTCACCCTCCTACATGATAAAGAACTTAAACACACAGCCAAGACAACACACGAGTGAATTAGGAACGATGATTAGAAATGTCTTAGAGTGGCCAGCCAGAGATCTGACCTGAACCTTATTGAACATCTCTGAAGAAACCTTAAAGTGAGTGTCTATGGATGCTCCCCATCCCATCTTCTCCAGCCAGATAGGATTTGCCCAGAAGAATGGCAGAAAATCAACCAATCCAGATATGTAAGTAGCTTCAGAGCCAAAAAGAGTAGGAACTGTAATTGCTGCCAAAGAAGCATCTAATACTGATTGAAGCATCTGAATACTTATGGACGTGATCTTACAGTTTTTTTATTTTGAAAAGATCGGTTCTCTCTAAACCCCACCCACAATATTCACCAGTTCTCTCTAAACCCCACCCACAATATTTACCAGTTCTCCCTAAACCACACCCACTTTATTCACCAATTTACTCTAAACCCCACCCACAATATTTACCAGTTCTCCCTAAACCACACCCACAATATTCCCCAATTCACTCTAAACCCCACCCACAATATTTACCAGTTCTCCCTAAACCACACCCACAATATTCCCCAATTCACTCTAAACCCCACCCATAATATTTACCAGTTCTTCCAAAACCACACCCACAATATTCACCAATTCTCCCTGAACCACACCCACTTTATTCACCAGTTCTCTTTAGAGCGATGTCATAATTTCTGTTTTGTCTCATTAAGAATAAAACCCTGCATCATTCCGATGTAAAGAATCTACTTTGAAATAGTTTCTAATGTTTTCATTTCTTGTGTACTTTCAGATTCCAAATAGACATGAGTGTAACATCACAACAAACGCCTACACACACACACACACACACACACACACACACACACACACACACAAAATAGATTCCTGATTTTATCTCTCGACACATCTCACAGCTGTGCTGCAGCGTCGTGTTCTGAAACACAAAAGGAGACGAAGAGAAAGCGACAGCGAGAGAAAACGGCTTGCGCTCTCACTCCATACGCCTGTATCTGGGTCATGATTATGCAGAGTGGGAGAGAAAGGGAGAGATGGAGAGAGTGAGGGAGAGGTGGAGGCGTATTCTCAGCCTGAAAAGAACAGCGGAATAAACGACTCTCCAAAAACACCGAGTAATATCGGATCCGTGATTTCAGCCTCGTCGGGTTTTGTATGATTCCAAAAGTGGCGAGAACAAAAGAGATGTTCATCTGCTCCACATGACTGACACGTCCATTCAGTAACACACAATAAATAAACACACCGTTGTCATGGTTTCACCCAAAAATAAAAAGGGTCCTCATTTTTTACTAAAAAGACAGACAGACAGACAGACAGACAGACAGACAGACAGAAGTGTTACTTGCATGATAATGTTCTGTTCATTGTCCAGGGAAAATCATAAACACCATTTAGTCATACTTAAGAAGATAAAGTGAAGCTCTGCAGTGTGATTTCATATCTCTGTGATAGCAGATACGCATCTCCAAGTATAGCTTAGTTCACAAACTGCTTTATACACACACACACCTACACACACACACACACACACACACACACACACACACACTAACACAAACAGAGTACCGACTCTGTGCAGCTGGAGATGTTTCTTATCTATGGTTTGTAGATCCATGAAATTCTGGAGTAAGATCAGGAGCTTTGAGGATTTGGACTGTAGTTAATATCTACAGTCTGCTACACTGACTCAGGTCTACAGTTTGCTCTGATCTCCATCACTGCACCTCAACATAGTTTATCTGAAATAAATGGACATTAGGTGGAACCCAGATGAGGATGAGGTTCCCCCTCTTGAGTCTGGTTCCTCTCAAGGTTTCTTCCTTCTGCATCTCAGGGGTTTTTTCTTCACCACAGTCTCCACCGACTTGTTCATCAGGGACAAACTTACACTTATTAACAACATCTTCATTTATTTTGAGACAATGTTTATTGGTAAAGCGCAATTTAAAAAAAGAAAATAAACCATCTCACCTGGATTTAGATGTGGTGATTAGGAGGCAACATCATCTGATGCATCACTCCATCGCTCTCCTTTTGAACAAATATCTCTTACAGAAACTAGAGGTGTGTTTGGGGTCGTTGTTCTGTTGAAAAAAGCAAAGCACCTTCACACCATGGCACCTGCTCAGCCACGCTTCAGAGTGAAAGCCACACATTCAGGAACCGTCCGTCCACCCTCTGTACGTCTAACAAAGACACAATGCTTAGAACCAAACATCTCACATTTACACTCTTCAGACCAAAGGATACTTTTCCACTGATATAATGTTCCTGGTGTTTCTTGGCCTCAGTAAGTCTCTTCTGCTTGTTGTTCTTCAGACGTAATTGTTTCTTTTTCGCAATTTGACCATGAAGTCCTGACTCACATGGTCTCCTCTGGACAGTGAAAGTTGAAAATATGTTTAACACTTGAACTTTGTGAAGCATTTATGTAAATGAGTTGTTTCTGAGGGTGGAAATTCTAATAAATGTGCAGCAGAGGAAGCTCTTAATCGTCCTTTTCTTGGACAGTCCTTGCGAGAGCCTGTTAAATCATAGAATTGGTTTTGGAGACTGCACTTGGAGATAACTTTACGAAATATTTACAAACGGAACAAAGGCTTTGCATGATCCACTGCTCTCTGTTTTACCCAAACTTGGCTCAGTCACAATCCCAGACAGCAGATTTCTTCTCTCGGGCTTCAGATTACACCGAGCGGATTGTGTAGCGGAGCTATCGGGTAAAATGAAAGCTTCTACATCAACGAACATTGGTGTACAGATGTCACAGTGCCGGATAAATACTGCAGCCCAAACTTGGAATCACTGTAAACCGTTTTATTCACCGCAGGCCAACATGAGTGCTGCACTGCAAAACCTGGCAAACCAAATATGGAGCAAAAACACCCGGATTCGCTATTTATAATCCTTATAGACTTTAGCAGAGCAAAAAGAATTAACGCATGAACTTCCAAAATACAGACAGCATATTAATTTTCCCACAAGAAAAAATAACACACTGGATCACTGCTACACCGATCTTAAGGATGCATGTGGCAGCCTTGGGGAACTCCGACTGCAAATCCAGTGCCAAAACTGTAAACTCCTGAATATTGCAGATGATACAATGCTCATTGGACTCATCCAAGATGGCACCGAGTCTGCATATCAGCAGGAGGTGAAGCGGCTGATGTTATTGTGCAGTCAGAACAACGTAGAGCCAAACACACTTAAAACTGTGGAGATGATAGTGGACTTTAGGAAACACCCCTCAACACTTCTCCCCCTCAAAATATCCATCCTGTGTCATCTGTGGAGACCTTCAAGTTTCTGGTCACTACTATTTTCCGAACCCTGAAAAGGGAGTCCAAAATAAACTCCATTCTAAAAAAGGCCCAGCAGAGGATGTAGTTTCCACACCAGTTAGGGAAGTACAGTCTGCCACCGGAGCTGATGATGCAGTTCTATACTGCAGTCTTGAATCTGTCCTGGGCTCAATCATCACCATCTGGTTTGGGGCAGCAACAAAACAGTCCACAAAACAGTTTGTGTTATTGTTAGCTGTTGGTGTACTTTGAGTCACCAACAGCTGGAACCAAATTCTTTGGGTGTGTGGACACATGTGTGAACACATCTGGCAAATAAACCTGATCCTGATTCTGAAGTTATAGCATTTTGTCACCTACATATTACATCATCATATATCACATACTTGTCTCTGATTGGTCAGAAGGTGTGTGTTATTTGTGTATAACAGTTCCATGAACACACTCTCTCTCACAAACAGGTTTATGATTAGCCCCTTATTGTTTCCATAGTAACAGCTTCCTTGTTTCAGGGCAACATAATAAACTGATATATGATACATGAGAACTCCAGGTTGTAGCTGCTATAGTATAAGTGAAAACATACATTTTCTAATCTAAAGCCACCTGTAAGTGGGACTGTGGGATGTTGGGTAAAGATTCTAGTTGTAGTTGAATTGATTCTACCCCTGTTTTGTGGGCTGTTACACTCCAGGGGGTAAACCCTGTACTGTGCTGTGTATTCTGCCTAGGATTCCTCCCTCAGCATGGAGTATGCAGTGTGTTATTCCTCTGATTTATGATCTGGTTCTAAGACGTGCTCTTTAACATGATCTCCTTGTTTAGGAATCCACTGGGTTGGCAAAATGTTTTACTGCCCATCTCCAAAATGCCCCACTCCATTATACCTCTCCTCTATGCCCCCCCCTCCCATTATACCCCTCTCTTTTATACCCCACAACTCTATACCCCTCTTTGGTTTACCCCACGTCTCTATGTCCTTCTATGTTATACCACTCTCCTCTACCACCCCCCCACCCCCACCACACACACACACAAATTACAGCTGTGTGGATGATGTAAGGCGTCTGAAACACATACGAATGGAGCAATATGACTCTCGCTGCATGTTCCTGTAGAGAGGCCGTAGCTCACCTTCACATTCTCTGCACAGGTTCTGGCACGGAGAATACACAGTCGCTGTCAACATCAATGACTACCTGGACGTGTACTGTCCATACTACGAGGAGCCACAGCCGTCCAGCCGGATGGAGCGCTACATCCTGTTTATGGTCAACCACGAAGGCTACACCACCTGCGAACATCGCATGAGGGGCTTTAAACGCTGGGAGTGCAACAGGCCGCAGAACGTTGACGGCCCACTGCGCTTCTCTGAAAAGTTTCAGCTTTTCACGCCGTTCTCGCTCGGCTTCGAGTTTCGGCCCGGACACGAGTACTACTACATCTGTAAGAGTCCTCTATATCTCCAGTATCTCTCCTGTATCTCTTCTCTATCTCTCCTCTATCTTTCATCTATGTTTCCTATATCTCTCCTGTATCTCTCCAGCATCTCTCCTGTATCTCTTTTCTATATTTCCTCTATCTCTCCTGTATCTCTCCAGTTCTTTCCTCTATCTTTTCTGTATCTCTGCTTTATCTCTCCTCTATCTCTCCAGTGTCTCTCCTGTATCTTTGCAGTATCTCTTTATTATCTCTTCTCTATATCACCTGTATCTTTCCTCTATCTCTTCTGTATCTCTCCAGTATTTTTCCAGTATCTCTCCTGTATTTCTCCTCCACCTTTCCTCTATCTCTCAAGTATCTCTTCTCTATCTCTCCAGTATCTCCCTGTATTTCTTCTGTATCTCTTCTCCATCTCTCCTGTATCTCTCCTTCATCTTTCCTTTGTCTCTTATCTATCTCTCCAGTATCTCTCCTCTATCTCTACAGTATCTTTCCTCTATCTCTACAGTATCTTTTCTGTATCTCTCCTATATCTTTCCTGTATCTCTTCATTATCTCTCTATTATCTCTCCTCCTTCTGTCCAGTATATCTACTCTATCTCTTCAGTATCTCTCCAGTATTTTTCCAGTATCTCTCCTGTATTTCTCCTCCATCTTTCCTCTATCTCTCCAGTATCTCTTCTCTATCTCTCCAGTATCTCCCTGTATTTCTTCTGTATCTCTTCTCCATCTCTCATGTATCTCTCCTTTATCTTTCCTTTGTCTCTTATCTATCTCTCCAGTATCTCTCCTCTATCTCTACAGTATCTTTCCTCTATCTCTACAGTATCTCTCCTGTATCTCTACAGTATCTTTTCTGTATTTCTCCAGTATCTTTCCAGTATCTCTCTGGTATCTCTCCTGTATCTCTCTAGTCTCACTCTGGCACTCTCCAGTCTCTTAAAATTCAGGTTGCAGTTTTACCGAAGCAACTCAAGCTCCTCAAGGTCACAATCTGATGCAAGAAGTATGTCATTAAACGCCTGAATAAGAAACAAAGAAGGAGATGGATGCAGGAGGTTTCTCGGGTCAGCAGCCAGAAAATCTGGATCTTTAACAGCTTTTTTTTTTTTCCAGTGAACTCCAGTTCAAGTTTTAACATTCCCCTAGAAAAGTACTGAAAGATTTGATTAGTCTGATTAAAGCACATTTTAAATAGATTGAAAAAAACATTGCAATTTAAGCAGAAAGTAAAGAAGTAGAGGAGGAACTTCAGAAGGAGATATTGCATGTGTGATGAGGAAGAGAAGGAGGAAAAACTCATCACTGGGAAACTGATTATTTCTCTCTAAATCTAGAGACTTCTTCCATACTCCTAACACAGATGAGCAATTAAACTTCGCTCACTCTATCACATCATACAGTAGTGGGTCGTGTATCTGGTATCTGGACCTTCAGTGTGGACGTACCCGACTTAATCCACATCTTAATACACCACATTACAGAGAGACATTTCACATCTGGAGGTAAAAAACATTTTACTAAAACAAGTTCAACTAAGTAACAAGTAAAACTAAGTCCAGCAGTACTGGAAAGTCCAGCAGTTCTGATTCTTAAGGTTCTGAGCAGATTAGATTCACATGGCAGCACATAGAGTCTGAAATCTAATTGGACAAAAAATCTAACATCCACACACACGTACTGAAGCAGTGCAGTCGAGAGAAACACTCCCACATGAAGAGAAGAAACTGATGGAGGAAATTATTACAATTTCATCAAACAAATATTAGAGTTTAGGTTGTAAATGTAGATCAGTGCTTACATTTACATTTACATTTACATTTACATTTACATTTGCGGCATTTAGCAGAAGCTCTTATCCAGAGCGACGTACAAAAAGCTTTAAATCTCTAGTAATGAATAAATCTACACTGTACACAAGATTACACACTTAATATAAATATAACTCTTGAATTCTACAAACTTGGAAAGTGGTAATTTAAGTGTTTCAGGAAGATGAAGGTCTTCAATCATGGCTTAAAGATAATCAGGGACTCTGCTGTACGGACATCTAGGGGAAGTTCATTTCACCACCTCGGTGCCAGAACAGAGAAGAGCCTTGAATTGTACTTACCTCTCATTCTGAGAGAAGGTGGTACTAGTCGAGCAGTGCTGGAGGATCTCAGACAGCGTGGTGCAGTGCGAGATGTGATGAAGTCACTGATGTATGATGGTGAGGGACCATTTTTGGCCTTGTAGGCAAGCATCAGTGTTTTGGAGCTGATATGTGCAGCTACTGGAAGCCAGTGGAGGAGCAGCAGTGGGGTGGTGTGGGAGAACTTGGGCAGATAAACACAAGCCGTGCAGCTGCGTTTTGGATCATTTGCAGTCGACGAATAGCGTTCAGGGGAAAACCTGCAAGCAGAGAGCTGCAGTAGTCGAGTCTTGAAATGACTAGAGACTGAACAAGCACCTGGGCAGCCTGTGTAAACAGAAATGTTCGAATCCTTTGGATGTTGTAGAGATGAAATCGACAGGAGCAAACCACATTAGCGACATGTGTGAGGAAGGACAGTGTCATCTACATAGCAGTGGTAAGAAAACCCATGTGAGGATATGACTTCACCAATAGAGTGGGTATAGAGGGAGAAAAGGAGGGGACCAAGTACCAAGCCTTGTGGGACATCAGTGGTGAGTCTGCACGGGGCAGATGTGGATCCCCTCCATGTTACCCGGTATGAAATCGACAGGAGATAACCACATTAGCGACATGTGTGAGGAAGGACAGTGTCATCTCCATAGCAGTGGTAAGAAAACCCATGTGAGGATATGACTTCACCAATAGAGTGGGTATAGAGGGAGAAAAGGAGGGGACCAAGTACCAAGCCTTGTGGGACATCAGTGGTGAGTCTGCACGGGGCAGATGTGGATCCCCTCCATGTTACCCGGTATGAGCAACCTTCCAGGTAGGAAGCAAACCATTTCCATGCTGTTCCGCAGATACCAAGGCTCTTGAGGGTTGACAAAAGTGTCTTGTGGTTGATCGTGTCAAATGCTGCTGAAAGGTCCAGGAAGATATGTACAGATGACAGCTTGGCTGACCGAGCAGCATGTAGTTTCTCAGAAACAGCCAAAAAGGGCGTCTCTGTGGAATGTGCCCCTTTGAACCCAGACTGATTAGGATCATGGAGGTTGTTCTGTGAGAGACAGACAGTTGGTTAAAAAACAGTGCGTTCCAGAGATTCAAAAAGAAAGGAGAGGAGTGATACCGGTCTGTAGTTGTTGATGTCTGATGGATCCAGAGCAGGTTTCTTCGAGATGCGAATGATCCTTGCTTGCTTGAAGGTAGTTGGTACGTAGCCAGATGTTAGGGACCCGTTGATGATTGTGGAGATGAAGGGCAGAAGATCTTGTGTGATGGTCTGAAGCATAGTTGCAGGGGTTGGATCCAGCGGACAGGTGGTGGGATTGCAAGATTGGATGACTTGCAGTATCTCATCTTCTGTTAATTTTGAGAAGCTTGACAGAGACGTAGTGGATTGTTGGCTGTGTTGTGTAGTCATTGTTGGGGAGAAAATGCAGGTCTGGCAGAATTCCTTAATCTTTTCATCATAGAAGGAGGCAAAGTCCTTAGCAGTCAGGGAGGATGGAGCAGGTGTGGCAGGGGGATAGAGTGGTGAAAAGAAGATGTTGTGGAGCTTACGAGGAACTTGTGCAGAGGCCTCAAGCTTTTCCTTGTATAAAGAAGTTTTAGCAGAAGTCACATCCAAAGAAAATTTGATGATCAGAGATTGGAAGTGGAGTGGCAGTCATGTCTGTAGCTGGGGTAGGGCGGGTAAAAACCAGGTCCAGGACATTTCCTCCCTTGTGTGTTGGAGGGCAGCTGTTAAATGTCAAGGAGAAGGTATTCAGAAAAGGCTGTCAGAGGGGTGCTGTCAGAGGGGAAAGTACTGAGGAGCGTGTCCATTTCTTCTAGGAAGTCTCCAAGGGGACCAGGAGGGCGGTAGATGACAATGATGAAGAGGTTGATTAAAGAGGGAACTAAAATTGCATGGAATTCAAAAGAAGACATGGTTAGATGAGACAAATGGAGAGGTGCAAAACACCGTGATAAAAGTAGACCTGTACCACGGCCTCTACCAGTTTCGCTTGGTGAGTGAGAGAAAGCATAGTCAGAAGACAGAGCAGCTGGTGTAGCAGTGTTCTGTGGGGATATCCAGGTCTTAGTAAGTGCCAGAAAGTCGTGGGTGTAGTGGGAAGCCAAGCCTGTGATAAAGTCAGCTTTCATTACAGCAGACTGGCAATTCCAGAGCCCACCTACCACCGCTGTTTGAGATTGAGACAACAGGGGAGGGTAGATGAGGTTACTGGCAATGTGACATCTGTTCTGTGGATAAGAACATCTGTGTCTGTAAGAGGAGACTACAGAGATGGGTTTAAGACACATGACTGATCCCTCAATTTGAGATAAATGTGTATTAAAATAAAAAATAAAAATAAGAAATTCTAAATAAATACAAAGCGTCACTGGCTTTAGGGGGGCTACCTACAACCGCTACAGGAGCACCTTCAATATAAGTGAGTAAGCCCTGCCCACAATTTACACCTCAAGCGAGACTGAAAAAAACCTTGATTAATCACCTTAAAGAAACAATAAGCACAGACCAACACTCTAGAATCAACTGAGTTAAATAGATAAACAAAGTTAGAATCCTACCTTATCAGAAGAGAGTAGATTCAAGATAGATTCTGATAGTGTTTAGGCCAGCAGAGAAAGATTTCCTGACCCTGACCGCCCACCACTGACATCATAACGCACACAATCTTTGAGACTCCACCCACTATATTACATCATAATGCACATAATCTTTGGAACCCCGCCCACTATATTACATCATAATGCACATAATATTTGAAACTCCGCCCACTATATTACATCATAATGCACATCATCTTTGGAACTCCGCCCACTCTCCCACACTGAATCTCCATAAATGTAATAAATATGAAGTAAAAAAAAACTTGAATTCTAACAGAAGAAGCTCAGATCTCGTATCTCAGAGCTTCCTGTTTCCACAAATATATTACATTTCAAATCTACAGGATCTGATATCCAATCTGTTTCCCTTTAAATCCAATTCACTTTTTACTTGCTGATGTCGAGTCTGATAGCAACCCACACATTAGAGCAGCACCATCTCGACTTCTGTACTGTTTGTGTTTAAATCAGTAAAATGGGAAACACTTGAGTATTTTTTATGGTGACGTGTGTCTGATTGTTTGTCTGATTTATGGTCCGTCCCTGCAGTCAGACTCTCCGGAGGAAATCACTTCACACCCATAAGAACATCTGACCTCATCACAATCAGATCAACAATAAGACTCTAATATTTGTTCCTTCTAGCCCAAATTGCTCTGACCTTCTCAAGCCTGGCTGCTGTCATTTAAAACATCCCATCATGCACTTTTTCCTCTTGCTAAATTACAACAGGAGGAAAAAAGCGTGGGATCGGTTCGGATCGTCTTTCGCATTTCGCTCCGTCATTCCGCTCACGTCCGAGTATCGACTCAGAGTCATTTATAGTAATAACCATTTTCTCCTTTATTTGGACCCACTGGTGCTGAATACACCACGCTGTGAGGAGGAGGAGGAGGAGGAGAATGATGATGAGGATGAAGATATTTGGCAGGAGATTTTGTTTAGTCAGCTGCTGTTTTACACATTAACAACAAAACACACACACATGAAACATTTATATTTACATGAAACACATCACTACTGAATAGGAGAGAGGAAGATGGAGGAGAAAGCTGGAGGATGGAGGAGAAACATAGCAGATGGGGAAACATAGCGGAGGAAGGAGAGAGGAGGATGGGGGAGAAAGGGGTAAAGAAGAGAAGGATATAAGAGTTAAGAATGAAGGAGAGAGGGATAAGTGAGAGGAGGATCAGGAGTGAGGGATCAGGAAAGGAAAAAATTAAGAAACTGAGCAACAGGATGAAAAAAAGAAAAATGTGAGAAAGTGTGAAAATAAAAGAAATGTAACTGTTCAAAAGAAGGAAATAAATACATGTTTGAAAGTTAAAATGAAAGAAAGAAAAAGAGAAAAACATCCTCTTTTCCACTGCCATTCATACTCATATTCTAAAAAATAGTAACTCGTTACAGTTACAGTTTCTTCATTTAGAAAATTACTCCGTTACTTTGTTGATTATTTACAGCATAAAGTAATGTGTTACTGTTAAATGTAACTTTTTAGTTCCTTTGTTAAAGAATCTTCTTTAATGTTCTCATTAATGCTCTTTTATGTGTTCTGATCTACACAAACACAAAACTGACTTAAACACAGAGTCATTTATAAACACTATTGTATTAAAGTCAGAGCAGCACACACTGAATATCTCACACGCATTTCTGACATAAAGAATAAAACAAGTACATTAGACTTAAAAGTTTTTGTCTTTATTCTCAACTAAAGTGAAATAATGATCATATCTCCACTTTGAGAAACTCGTCTTCCTCTCGCCTCGACTCGCCATTACTGCTGCACAGACCTGAATAAACAGAGACACGCCCACAGCGCGTCTTCTTCCTGTTTACAGTGGTGTTTATCCTCCAATCCTACAATGTGTCTCTGCTGTAAGCAGGTCAGACTGTCAGACTGTAGTCTACACTTCAGCCCAAATTCATTCATTAATAAAAGTAACACGTTACAGTATTAGTAACTGTCAAAAGTAATGCGTTACTGCACAACACTGTATATATTCATACATTTGTAGTGTCTTCACTATCGTCATTCATTATTTACACAGACACACACACACACACACACACACACACACACACATATATATATATATGAAACAGTAAATGAGTGTAAGAAAGTGTAAGATGGAGAACAGGAGAGAAGATGTGATCAGATTCCTTCACCCCCACACTCACACATGCAGGTGGAAGTTTAATGGTTCAGGTTGTTTTGGAGCAGTGAAGATTCCAGAAAGTGAAATTAATCCTGAACCACCATAACAACCATTCCATACTCCAACACCATACAGTTTGTGAGTGAGGGGTGTGTGTGTGTGTGTGTGTGTGTGTGTGTGTGTGTGTGTGTGTGTGTGTGTGTGTGTGTGTGAAGGCTGTGTGAGGGGTGTGTGTGTGTGTGAGGGGTCTGTGAGTGTGTGTGAGGGGTGTGTGTGTGAAGGCTGTGTGAGGGGTGTGTGTGTGTGTGTGTGAGGGGTGTGTGTATGTGTGTGAGAGGCATGTGAGAGGTGTGTAAGTGTGTGAGGGGTCTGTGAGTGTGTGAGGGGTGTGTGTGTGTGTGTGAGGGGTCTGTGAGTGTATGTGCGGGGTGTGTGTGTGAAGGCTGTGTGAGGGGTGTGTGTGTGTGTGTGTGTGTGTGTGTGTGTGTGTGTGTGTGTGGGGGGTGTGTGTGGGTGTGTGTGTGTGTGTGTGTGTGTGTGTGTGTGTGTGTGTGTGGTGGGGGTGATAATTGGGTTCCGCGTGTTTTTAATGTGTGTGTGTGTGAGGGGTCTGTGAGTGTGTGAGGGGTGTGTGTGTGAATGTCTCAGTGGTGTTTGCTGTTTACATCCCTGTAACCAACTGTTACCATGGAAACGATTATGTATCAGTAACCCATTACTGTCAGAGATCTAATCACCAGTTTCTGACCAATCAGAGTGCAGCACTCAGCAGCATGGTGTAATATAAAGTGTTTTGGTGATGTTCTGGTACTGGAACGTGCTGCTGGAAATTGTGATCATTTACTGTGTGTTGCAGCGTCTCCTCACCCCAATCACGCTGGAAAACCCTGTCTGAAGCTGAAGGTTTATGTCAAACCAGCAGGTGAGTTCCTGTCGCAGTTCTCTGCATCAAACACACCACAAAGTTCCCGAGATTACAGTTTAACATCTCAGCTCCAACCCACTCTCTCCCTCCTTCTTACCCTCCCCCCACTCTCTCCCTCCTTCTTACCCTCCCCCCACTCTCTCCCTCCTTCTTACCCTCTCCCCCACTCTCTCCCTACTTCTTACCCTCCCCCCCACTCTCTCCCCC
>MU551669.1:2081134-2100853 GCA_024362625.1 Silurus asotus
CTCTCTCCCCCACTCTCTCCCTCCTTCTTACCCCTCCCCCCACTCTTTCCCTCCTTCCTACCCCTCTCCTCCACTCTCTCCCTTTATCTCCCTCCTTCAGACGGCTCAGCGTTCGAGTCTCCAGAGCCGTTCCTGATTGATGGAGGTCGCAGTAACGAGCTTCACCTGCTCTCAGTGGCTGTGGCGATGATGATGGTGATGGTGTGAATGTAGCACTTGAACTTTTATTCCCTCCTTTTTACCCCTCAGGGAAGCCTTTTTGCCCTTCATCTGCCCCACGTGTGCTGATGAGCACTAAAGCTAAAACACTGGACAGAGCGATGTGGTCTGAGCCTGACAAACATCACAGATTATTATTATTATTATTATTAATATTCTTTGGGCCGGAGTTTTGCTTTGATGCATGGAGACTAAACACAACAATGTGACTTTTTTTTCTTTGCTTTATTCATTACATCTGAGGACGAGTTCCTTGCAGAAGACGTTTCCTGAAATCTCACGTCAGTGTCCTTTTCTTTCTGACTGATGACACCAAAAGACTTCCTGAGGATTCATTTTAAAGATTTGAGAACCAGCACCTATAAAAACCTAGTTAATGTGCATGTAAAACACTGTGAGATAAAGAAAATTAAATAAAATAATAATTCTTACAATATTAATACGAATCTTATATTTTTACTAGTGAACAATCAGAAGGTGCTGAGTCAGAGCTCCAGATGTTCATTTAGAACCAGAAAATGAGGAAATGGCTTCGGTTTCTGTTTAATGTGAAAAGCTCCATCCAGATAAAACACACAGGGTTTTTTTGGATTATGTTTCATGTTATTTTTGTAGCGTTTAAAAGCTTAATTAATTATTTATGTGACGTGGGGAAAGGTTTTCAGTGTCTCGTGTGATGTTGAATCAGCAGCTCTGAGAGAAACTCACTCTCCTTCAGCATCTGTTGGGTTTCGTCTGATTCGAAACTCTCACGTTACTCTAGAAGCCTGATGGGGGGATTCTGCTTTATGAACTCGTCCCTGTGTTATAAGCAGATGGAGAGAACATCGTGTTTTTCACACTTTCATATCTTTAGAACTTTGAGGACCTCTAAGAAGATGGCTCACTTTGTGTTGCCTACTTAGGGAACCTACACAGGGTGTGTAATGATATTTTAGTGTGTGTCATGCGTGTTGAAAATCGTGATCTATCAGCACATACCTTCCTTCAGTACTGTGAAAGTGTTTAATGTATGAAAAAGCTGCCGACGCCCCCATACCCACCCAGGGACATGCCCACTTGCTAATCCCAATTAATACCCACCCATGGACATGCCCACCTGTTAACACCCCCTTAACACCCACCCAGGGACACGCTAACCTTTTAACACCCCCCCTTATTGCCCACCCGGTGCCGCACACCAGTCAATATTCACTCAATATCCCCCCTGCAACATGCCTACCCACCAACACCCCCTTAATACGCACCCGCATACACGCCCACCGGCTAACGCCCCCTTAATACCCACCCATGGACATGACCACCTGCTAAAACCCCATAATACAGACCCAGTAACGCACAACAGCCAACATTTACTTAATATCCACCCGGGGACATTCCCTCCTGCTAACACCCCTTAATACCCACCCAGGGACACTCCTACCTGCTTATGACCCCTTAATACCCACCCAACAAATTGCCTACCTTCTAATGCCCCCTTAATACCCACCCAGTGACATGCTTACCTACCCACCTCCCCTAAAAATGCATCTGCCTCCCAATGCCCCCTTAATACCTATCCAGTGACGAATCTTTCTGCTGACACCACTTAATACCCATCCAGCATTTCGCCCATCTGCTGATGCCCCCTCACTACCCACCCAGTGAAGCACCCACTGTAATTCCCCATGTGTTTCTCATACAAGCCTTTGTAGTCATCTTTCTTTGTGCAAATTGAGAGAGAATGAAATAATAATAAAATCATTTGTCTACAAGGTGGTGTGCTGTGTTACTGAAATACATCCATTTAGATCAACACTTCATTCCATTTTGTAGTTTATGAGAAAAATAAATCAATATTTTACTGGCTACAATCACATTTTATACAAAATACTCATCTCATCTCGCTGTTTCTCTTCACATGGGTTAAAAAAGCTTTTCTTATCATTAGAGATATTACATTTACTCCCATCTTCACAAAAACATTCGGACTAAAGAAACAAGTAAACAAATACAGAGGAGTTTTACTACAGCGCACAGAGCCGCTATGTTAGCTGCTAGAAATGGAAACAGTAACGTATGCTAACTGCAGTAGCTACACAAACAGATCAATGTTAGCATGCTAGTGCAGTGTAGCTGATTGAGTTGTTTTGCTAATAAAGCTAAGAAGATGCTAACACGTGATAGATGTGTATGCTAATCTCAGCGCTAAGATCATTATATAATACAGAAATAAATACATAAAACATAACGTAGAACATCTCTAATGACAGTCTGTACTCAATTTTTTTTTCAAATAAAATACTTTTTCACACACACACACACACACACACACACACACACACACACACACACACACACACACACACAACATACACACACACATTAGGGAATTTTAATAGCCTTTAGGTAATGCCAATCTGATAAAGTTTCTCAGTGTGAGTGTAATGTTACCGAATAAATCAATGATACAAACCACTCCAACTGCTATGAATATATAAATACAAATATAAATAAATAAAGATCAATATAAATGTTGTTTCGGGACACTGTTTACTGT
Source organism: Silurus asotus (assembly GCA_024362625.1). Classification (NCBI taxonomy): domain Eukaryota; kingdom Metazoa; phylum Chordata; class Actinopteri; order Siluriformes; family Siluridae; genus Silurus; species Silurus asotus. The sequence goes on from MU551669.1 coordinate 2,083,893, forward strand.
TTACTGTTTACTGTTTACACATTTTGAGCAAAACCACTTATTATTGTAGAATATCTACATTTCATTTGACATTTCATTACTACCTCAGGGCTGCGTCTCAATTTAGCTATAAATGGCATTTGTGGTGTGTGTGTGTGTGTGTGTGTGTGTGTGTGTGTGTGTGTGTGTGTGTGTGTGTGTGTAAAGATGAGGGATGGAGGAGAAGCCGAAGGTCCTGCTTGAATATTTAATGTTGTGTAGACAGTGATGAAAAATACATGCATGAGGAAACGGTGCTCCGGCTCCGACTTCTCCAGATGACATTAAACCAAAAAAATCAGCTGCAGAAACATGTTCCTCTGAGGTGTGTTAGGAATACAAGATCATCCTAATCTCACATTCAGGTCCATATAAAGATCATTTTCTGTCTACAGCCTGAAACGTGTGTGTTTATTAGTTATGATGAGAGCAGGTCTCAGTACAAGGTTGATATGAAGAACATTCATCAAATAATTGATGTTTGGTTTAATTCAGTCGTTTCATCCGAACAGCTTCCACCAATTTATGACTTGTCAGATGTTCTCATTTATACAGAATCTCCTGAAATGTCACAGGCCACAGGGGCGGCTGCTGCACTCCTCGTTGGCCCGGTCCTGCTCCCTCCATGGTGAAGTCTCCATGGCGTCATACTGTAGCTCTCTTCCAGCACAGGGTTTCGGCACCACTGTTGCAAACTCACTGGTTAAACACTGAAAGAAAGAGAGACATGCAAAAGTTCACCAAGCAGAGCTTTATTTATTTACTTTTGTTTTCACGCATTTCCTTTCATTTACTTTAATTTCCTTTCCAGTTCTCACGCCGGGGATCACCCACATATTCACGGTTTGGGAAGCCTTTCCATCTTGACATCCACCGCAGGCCTTCACCTGGTGTCTGTCTGAGTGCACCCACTTTTTGTGCTTGTTTGGTGGAGGACAGTGCACTGTGATGTCACGGGCAGCTTGTCATAGCTTGGTAAACTGTATGTCTGCCTCTAGTGGTGAAGCATTAAAATACAACTGAATAGGAATCCTTTCTTACACTCATAGATACTCTTCTATCACAAATCACTCCTGCTATCACTCTTCTCCACCCACTCCACCTTGCCTGCACTCTTTTCTTCACTCCTCTAACACACTCTCCATTACTTTACACTGTTGACCCCGGTACCGGAACTCCTACACCCTTCTCCACCTCTTCTCCCTGCAACCGCACCCCTCCACTGCCCTCCCTCTCATTCACACACATGTACTCTGTCTTACTCCTACTGACCTTCATTCCCCTTCTCTCCAGCGTGTACCTCCACCTCTCCAGGATCTTCTCCACCTGCTCAATACTCTCACCACAAATCACAATATCATCCACAAACATCATAGTCCACGGAGACTCCTGTCTGACCTCGTCCTCCAATCTGTCCATCACCACTGCAAACAGGAAAGGGCTCAGAGCCGATACTTGATGCAGTCCAACCTCCACCTTAAACCAGTCTGTCATTCCTACTGCACACTTAACGTTTTCCTTCTGACCTTCTCTGTACTTCTCCATCAACATTCTCAAAGCAAATAAGGCATATGTGGTGCTCTTCCTCAGCATGAATCCATACTGCTGCTTACAGATGGTCACCTCTTCTCTCAGCCTGGATTCCACTACTCTTTTCCATAACTTCATGGTGTGACTGATCAACTTTATTCCCCTGTAGTTACTGCAGGTCTGCACATCTCCCTTATTCTTAAAGATCAGTACCAGCACACTCCTTCTCCATTCCTCAGGCATCTTCTCACCTTCCAGAATATTATTAAACAATCTGGTTAAAAACTCCACTGCATCTCTCCTAAACATCTCCACGCTTCTACCGGTATGTCTTCTGGTCCAACCGACTTTCCACACTTCATCCTCTTAATCACTGCTCTCACTTCCTCCTTACTAATCCTATCTACATCCTGCTTCACATCTCCACACCATCCAACCTTCTCTCTCTCTCATTTTCTTCATTCATCAGCTGCTCAATATACTCCCTCCACCTTCTCAACACACTCTCCTCACTAGTCAACACATTTCCATCTCCATCCTTTACTGCTCTAACTTGCAGCACATCCTTTCCAGCTCGGTTCCTCTGCCTGGACAATCGCTACAAATCCTTTTCTCCTTCCTTACTGTCCAACTTCTCCTACAGCTCCTCATATGCCTTTTCATTGGCTTTTACCACATCCCTCTTCACCTGCTGCTGCATCTCCTTGTTCTACTGCCTACTTTTCTCATCACTCTGTCACTCCCAATTCTGTTTCTCCAACCTCTTTCTCCTTCTGCTCTCCTGCACTTCCCCATTCCACCATGTCTCCTTGTCTTCCTTTTTATTTCCAGATGTCACACCAAGTACTTTTCTAGCTGTCTCCCTCATTACTCCTGCAGTAGTTCCACAATCATCCAGCACCTCCTCACCACCACCGAGCTCCTGTCTGACCTCTTCCCTGAACCTCACACTACACTCTTCCTCCTTCAGTTTCCACCATCTTATTCTTCTTTCAGTCTTCACTCTCCTCCTCTTCTTCTTCACCTCCACCATCCTACAGACCACCATCTGATGCTGTCTAGCTACACTGTCCCCTGCCAACACCTTCACCATCACGTGCGGCGGAGTTTTTCTTTTTCTCTTTACTTTTCAATGTGAATCTTTGACACAGCAAAAAACACAGCAAAATTTGATACCTAATAAAAGTTTAGAGCGAACCAGTTCATCTGACAAAATAAAACCATTCAAAGCTCACTGCTTTTTTCTTTATATCTTCTGCCTCTGGAGGAAATTCTACATGCTATCAGCTTTCATTGCTCTGCTGAGGATAGACCGTTCCAGCAAAGCCAGATGAGAGACATCACCTTAACAATGTCGAGGAACGTGTTGAGGAACATTAGAACCTGGATGCTGGAGTTACGTCCTCCTACACAATTCTGACATAACACGATTTTCCCACGACGGCATTCATCTAGAAGTAAGGTTTCTGATTATAGAGCATCTGTGGGTGGTTCTTCTGTTTCAGCAGTTTTGAGGTGTAGATGTGATTATTGACTTTAATATTACTGACTTCATCTTTATCTCAGAACTGAGAGAAATCTACAGGTGGATTTGTGTAAAGCTGCTGTAAAGGATCATGTAGGTTATGTAAGGACTAGATGAACCACATCTGCTCGATCAGCACTGTCTGGAATGGTAAAACAATTTTTTTTAAAGCTCTTGCAAAATCTCTGGAGAAACACCAGGTTGCACTTCTTTCTTTAGATCAGAGGAAAGAAAAGGTCTACTATACATGTGCAATTCCATTTTATCATCTCGGCAAGAAAGCGCGAGTCGGTTCCCCAGGTGCCTCTGAAGGCCAGAGGTTGTGTTTGGAGACAGGGCGGATTATTTCTGTCGCATCTTCTGTTCTTCATCAGATCATCAGTCATGGGCATGGACATGTGTTCAGAACAAAGCAGTTTATCTCTGCCCTTTAAATATTAGTCCCAGAAGGATGCAGTGAATCATTCGTACAGCAGTAGGAGCCTCAGTTCCTCGTTACGGGACTCAAATAGCCTGCAGAATTGTGTGAAATGGGTGTGGTCACATGACACCCCCAAGCCCCCCCCATAATGTGACAAGGTGGCAGCAGGTTCGTTTCCATGTACTTTGGTGTTCACAATTGCATGTAAATGAGGTTCAGTGCTAAAAAAAGAAGCATCTGATCCTTCATCTCACCACTTCAGTCTTTAGATGTTTTTTAAATTCTAACATGGTTTTATGGAATCAGCGTATCTTGTACACGACCTCTCGTTAAATGTGTACAGATACAGAAAAAACAGGGTGAGGAAGCAGGGAGGGACGCAGCAGGGATCTTCTGTGTATATGTGGTGCTATGAAAATGTTTGGAGACTGGTGGTGTAACTGGTGTTCTTCTGACCCACGTGTGTTCTCACGGCTCTCGCTTGTGTTAGAGCAAAGAGCAAACGTGAAATTCTGCATGAAATCGTGCGAATCTGCCACAGAGACGTTTGACTTCACGTACCTTTAACATACAGCAACGAGTCGTTCGAGGGGTTTTAAGCGGCACGTGTGCTTCAAAAGCAGAAGAACATCACCGGAATACAAACTTTTTCACACACCCTACTCACCAGATCCGGCTCCTGCAGACTTCGACCTCTTCCTGAAGATGAAGATCCAGCTCACCGTTTTGACACCGTAGCGGAGATCCGGTGCAAATCGCAAGAATGTGTTTGAAACTCTTCGAAAAGAAAACTTCCAGAAGACACGTTCCAGAAGAACACTGGGGGTGAAGTTTTACTGTGTAAGGGGAATGTTCGTGTGATCGTGTGGAAACAGAGATAAATAAACTACTTCCTTGTACAGATGTTCAATACGTTTTTCCTCAACAATGGAGTGAAGACTTAATGAGACGTGCTCAAAAGATAGGAATCCAAAGTCAAGACATTTCCAAGGTAAGAAATCATTCTTTTATACCTTCAGCATTCTGGTAGTTTGAGGTGAACTACATCTGTTTCACTCCATGTTGGATTGGGTTGATGGCCTTATACAGCTGGTTCCTCTCCAGGTTCCTCCTTATACAACTCAAGGAGCTTTTTCTCACCACCGTCACCTCTGGCTTTCTCATTAGGGATAAATTGATGCAGTACTTTTTAATTGTTATATATTTGATTCCAGTCCATTAAAGACTAAGTTCCAGTTAAAAGATTCTTCTGTGTCTGTGTTTCATCATTTGGAGCAATGCTCTGGGTCTTTGTTCTGGTGCTTGAAGAAATTGGCTCACTGTATGGCATGGAGCATGGAGATCACACACACACACACACACACACACACACACACACACACACACACACACACACACACACACACACGCTGTAAAGGCCACAGACCCTCAGCACAAACCCAGTCCAACTGATTCAGTATGAATATATCAGGATTTTTATTTACAGAGAAACAGGACAATCAGATTTATTTTTGGATTTCTGGTACCATGAGGATTTTAAGCTTTAAAGTGAAACCCGTTCAGTTCAGTGCAGTGAAACAGGTCAATAACAAGCCTGTGGTCAGAGCGCCACCTGGTGTCTGTAGAGGGACAGACAGAACCCTGTGCTGTAAAAGCTCAAATTGAGACCGAATATCCTTTTCACAGTAAAGTGTCTTTACAAAAGATTAAAGATATTTATCCTGAGGAATTCGCTGGTGGTGACGGTGAAAAGGGAAACCTACCTGAGATGATTTGAAGACGAACCCTGGAGAGGAACCAGATTTAAAGGAGACTTAAAAGTATATGGACAGGTACAATGCAAACACAAGTATAATACTACACAAGAAATCTACACAAAATAGAAACAGGGGCTCCAACTGCAGCAGATACAGCAAAGTCTACAAACTCTTCTGAAATCAGAGGTTTTTTAAACTATAAAGACAGAAATAAACACATCAGTGTCCGATTTGTTACGTCTTTAATGTGATCTTCCAACAAAAACCTCCAGAAAAAAGAATATATATATTTAATAATTGGGAACATTTTAAATCAAAAACTTGAATAATTTACTTGAATGTTTGTTTTGTTTTCTACTCAATTCCACAAAGAGCCACCAAAGAAACTGTGGGACTTTGCAGGAACGACTGAGTTGAAGGAAACGAAACAGGGGCGGAATATCGAATAATATAGAAGCCACTAAATGGACCATGGAACACTGTCACAACCATCTCCAATAAGTGGAGGAAATGTGGCACCACAGAGACTGAACCCCTGTGAACAGTGGAATAACATTCCAAAGTGGAGATGTGTGAAGTTTTAGTATTAGTTCAAAAAGTATTAGTTAGGAGGGGTGTACAGACTTATGCACTCAGAGTGTTGTAGGGTTTTGTAGTCACAATGTTCCCAATTATTAAATACTTCTTATTTTCTCTGTATTTCTGTTTGTTTACATAAAACATGTAACCAGTCTGACATTTCATAAACGTGTGGAGACGCTGTTAGAGGTGTTTGGTTGTGTTTGGTTTGGGTGTTTGTTTTGTAAAATATTTTTTGGATTGTTTAATTATGTTTTGAGGTGTTTGTGGTGTGTTGGGTTTTTTATAGATGTTAGTTTTGTGGTGTTTGAGGTTATGTGTGGGGTTTTGAGGTGTTTGCTTTGTGGTGTTTGGATGTGTTTTTGGTTGTTTTGTGGTGTTTATCGGTGTTTTATTGGGTGTATTCAGGTGTTTGTTTTCTGGTTTGTTTGTTTTTTACATGTTTTGGGTTGTCTCGAAGTGTTTTGCTGTCTTTTCAGGTGTTTTATGGTTTGTTGAGGTGTTTGTTTTATGGTATTTTAAGTGTTTTAAATGGTTTGGGTATTTTGTAGTGTTTTGAGGTGTTTTTATGCATGTTGTTGTGTTTGGGGTTGTTATGTGAAGTTTGTTAGCTGTTTAATAGTGTTGAGGTGCAGTTTTGTAGAGTTTTGAAGTGATTTTGGTTGTTTTGTGATGTTTTGTGGAGTTTTAAGGTTAAGATAAGAGATAAGATAAACCTTTATTCGGCCCACAGTGGGGAAATTTCCATGTTACAGTATTATTATTGCACAGCTTAAAAAGTAATAGCAGTGTTGTATGTTGGTGACTGGTTTTACTGGGAACAGCTTCTGTCTCAGTGTGTACAGCAGTCAAAGACCTCGGTGTGATTATTGACCCGAGTCTTTCCTTTGAGTCTCACGTGAATAATATCACCAGGATCTCCTTCTTTCACCTTAGAAATATTGCTAAAATTGGAAATATGATGTCGTTACAGGATGCAGAAAAACTAGTAGATGTTTTTGTAACATCTAGATTAGACTACTGTAACGCTTTACTGTCTGGGTGTTGGAGTTCGTGCAGAAATAAGCTTCAGTTAGTTCAGAATGCAGAAGCAAGAGTCCTCACTAGATCTAAAACATATGACCACATCAGCCCTGTTTTAATCATCTACACTGCTCCCAATTCCATCTCACACTGATTATAAAATACTACTACTGACGTATAAAGCACTTAACGCTCTCACGCTGCAGTATCTGAGTGAACTTCTGTACCAGGATGATCCTCCACGCCTACTTAGATAAAAAGGTGCAGGCTATTTGTTGGTACCTCAAATAATGAAGACTCCAGCAGGGGGCAGATGTTTCTCTTATAAACCCCACAGTTATGGTGTGGTGGGCCGTCTCTTATCCCAGAGATCCTCATGTCTGTGTTTCCTTCTGCTTCTCCCTTTTAGTTCTGCTTCCAGAGTGAATCTTACTGGAGTCCCAACTGCACAGTGACATTAACTTTCATACAACAATAAAGACACATAATAATCCATATCCTTCTCTTCCTGTCTCTCTCTCTCTCTTTCTCTCTCTCTGTCTCTCTCTCTCTCTCTCTCTCTCTTTCTCTCTCTCACTTTCTCTCTCTCGGTCGAGTTAAACATGCTCCTGAGGCTCCAGTGACCACTGTTCCTGCCCCTCTCTCCTCCGCGGATCTTCACACTTCTGTGCAGCTTGGGACGGTCTCTCATCAACACCTTGGGTGGTTCCATGTAATTCCGGAGTAGAACGGGTGCTTTGAGGACGGATTGGACTGTAGTTGGTGTCGGCGGTCTGCTGCACTGACTCGGGAGTGCAGTTTGCTTCTGATCATCATCACTGCAACTTTGTATATCTGCTTCAAATAGACATTTGGTGCAACCCAGATGAGGATGGGTTCCCTCTTGAGTCTGGTTCCTCTCAAGGTTTCTTCCTTATGCATCTCGGGGAGTTTTTCCTTGCCACAGTTGCTCATCAGGGACAAACATACTTACAAAGAACATATTTACATTTAATCACCACATCATCTGTGTAAAGCTGCTTTGAGACAATGTTCATTGTTAAAAGCGCAAAACAAATAAACATGAATTGAATTGAATTGTACAGTCTAATAGCAGTAGGGAGAAAAGACCTTCTGTATCGCTCCTTCAGACACTTAGGATGTATCAGTTGTATCAGCATGTTGAGGTGTTTTGAGGTGTTTGTTGTGTTTTGTGGTTTATTTTGGTGGTTTGAGATGTTTAGAGGTGTTTGTGGTGTTTGTTTTTTTAAGGAGCTCTAAGAGCAGGATTGTGTTGTAGCTACTGATGATATTTAATCAAATACTTTAATTAGTCTGATAATTAGATGAAAATCTTTTTTTTCTATCCTGATTATAGTTGAGCTGCTTATTATGTGTGATGTAGTGAGTTTAGCTGAGTTCTGGTTGGTGATTGGTCAGAATGTGTTGATGAATTCTCTATAAAAGCTGCTCTATCAGGAGCACTGATGTATATTGTTCCATAATGTACATGCCAAACTACAAACTCTCTAAAGAGACAATATGGAAAGAACCTTGAGGGGAACCAGACTCAGAAAGGAACTCATGGAATGGATGCATGCAAGGCAGCTGGTCCGGATGGCCTGAAGATCACAACCATCACACCAGTGCCCAAGCACTCAGCTGCAGGATGCCTGAATGACTTTCACCCAGTTGCACTCAGTCCTACTGTTATGAAGTGCTTTGAGAAACTGGTTCTGAATCACCTCAATGTGGGTCTACCACCTACACTGGACCCACACCAGTTTGCTTATTGCCCGAACAGATCTACAGAGAATGCAGTTTCCACGGCTTTTCATTCAGGCCTTACCCACGTGGATAAAAACAACACCTACATCAGAATGCTGTTCATTGACTTTAGTTCTGTGTTCAATACAGTCCTCCCCACTGTACTGATCACTAAGCTCAGTGATGGAGACTCCTGTCTGATCTCGTCCTTCAACCTGTCCATCACCACTGCAAACGGGAAAGGGCTCAGAGCCGATCCTTGATGCAGTCCAACCTCCACCTTGAACCAGTCTGTCGTTCCTACTGCACACTTCACTGCTGTCACACTGTCCTCATACATGTCCTGCACCACCCTCACATACTTCTCTGACACACCAGACTTCCTCATACTATACCACAACTCCTCTTAAGTAACTAGTGTACACACTCAGTGCAGTACAGGTCTCTCTTACACACACACACACACACACACACACACACACACACACACACACACACACATACACACAACCCCCACCTACTGTACACACTCAGTGCAGTACAGGTCTCTCTTACAAATTTCAAATAGCATAAGTTTCAAATTTCAATCATTTATTCAGAACACAACAAGCCCAGCCATTAGTGTTGCACAAGCCAGGTCACTCTTAGTGTCGGTCCCAAGTCTGGATAAATGTGGAGGTTTGTGTTATGAAGGACATCCAGCATAAAACATGTACCACATCAAATATACGAATCACAAATGAGAATTTCATACCGGATCAGTCGAGGCCCGGGTTACCAACAACCACCACAGGTATCGTTAGCTGACAGGGTACCGGTGGAAATTGTGCTGCTGTTGTCTGAAGGAGGAGAAGGAGAGGAGGAAGACGTCTACAGAGACATCAGGGAAAAGGAGAAGTGGAGGAGAGTGGAGGTTCAGGTTGGTACTTTAAATGTTGGTACTATGACGGGTAAAGGGAAAGAGGGAGCTGATCTGATGGAGAGGAGAAAGGTAGAGATGTTGTGTGGAAAGGGAGGAAGAGCAGGAACATTGGAGGTGTTTAAACTGTTCTATCATGGTGTGGATGGAAAGAGAAATGGTGTAGGGGGGATTCTGAAGGAAGAGTACAGTAAGAGTGTAGTGGAGGTGAAGAGAGTTTCTGATAGGGTGATGATCGTGAAGCTGGAAGTTTAAGGGGTGATGATAAATGTCAAGTCAAGTTTATTTTTATTGCGCTTTTCACAACAGACATTGTCTCAAAGCAGCTTTACAGAAATCAAGAGTGAAGGTGATGGTGTGAATTTGTCCCTGATGAGCAGCCGTGGCGACTGTGGCAAGGAAAAACTCCCTTAGATGTTATGAGGAAGAAACCTTGAGAGGAACCAGACTCAAAATGGGAACCCATCCTCATCTGGGTGACATCAAGAGTTTGATCATAAATCTTTCAACAGCACAGAACACTGGAGAGTGAGAACTAACATGAGCACTGGAGTGTGTGATTATAAGTAAATGTTCTTTCTACAGTCTTTGGTATAAAACTAGGAGCTACTGAGCTCAACATTTGTGATCACCACAGATCCAGCATCAGCTTCTCCATGCCAGAGCCTTTAAACACTCCGGGAGGTTCAATGTCAAACTCCACACATGCAGTGGGATCCATTTGGACTATGTAAGCAAATTCCGTGAGCGTCTGCACAAAGCCTGTACCCTAGCCCGTGAAACTATAGGGTTGTCGCAAGGTGGTATGAAGCAGTGGTATGACAAGAAGGCAGTCTCCCGAAAGTTTCAGCCTGGTGACAAAGTAATGGTTTTACTTTTTATTCCTTGTTCATCCTTGTCTGCCAAGTTTTCTGGTCCATACTCAGTTGAAGAAAAACTCAGTGACACTGACTGTTCTCTGCACCCCTGACCGAAAACGCAAGACACGGGTGTGTCATATTAATATGCTGAAAGAGAATCATGCCCGTGAAGGTGTATCTAGTTCTGAGGACTTGTGTGGTGATGAGGCAGTTTCTGCTGGTTTGGTAACTGATTATTGTATTGACAATGTAGATTCAGCTTGTTTTGTCAAAATTGGACTTACTTAAGGGTTATTGGCAAGTAGCACTGACTCCTCGTGCCTCAGAAATTTCTGCTTTTGTCACCCCTGACAGTTTTCTGCAGTATACAGTTATGCCCTTTGGACTTTAAAATGCTCCAGCTATGTTCCAGTGTCTTATTGATATTGTGTTGGCAGATGTTCCTCACTGCTCAGCTTATCTAGATGACCTTGTTATTTATACTCGGGATTGGGCCACTCATTTAGATGTGCTAGAAATGGTTTTCAAACGACTGGAACAAGCATCATTAACGTTAAACTTGCCAAAATGTGAGTTTGCCCAAGCAACTGTTACATACCTTGGCAAGCAAGTAGGTCATGGACAGGTCCGTCCAGTAGATGCAAAAGTGACTGCCATTTTGAATTTTCCTGCGCCTTCAACGCATCAAGAGTTACGAAGATTTCTTGGTATGGCAGGATACTATCGTAGTTTTTGTAAAAAGTTTTTTACTGTTGTTGCATCCCTTACATCCTTGCTTAGTGCATACAGATAGTGACTACAGATTGCCAACATGCTTTTGACAGTGTAAAGGCTATGTTATGTGATGCACCTGTACTTGCAGCTCCAGATTTTACTAAAGCTTGAAGTGGATGCAAGTGCCATAGGAGCTGGAGCTGTGCTGTTACAGGAGGATGCCTGTGGAATTGACCATCCGGTATGGTATTTTTCAGGTAAATTTAAAAACATCAAGTAAACTACTCTACAATAGAACAAGAAGCTCTAGCATTCTTACTAAGTTTACGGGTTTTGAAGTATATGTTGGCTCTGCACCTCTACCGATTATTGTGTATACCGATCACAACCCCATAGTCTTTTTGTCCCGTATGTTCAATCAGAATCAAAGACTCATGAGATGGTCATTGTTAGCCCAAAATTACAACATTGAAATTAAGCACAAAAAGGGTTCAGAAAATGTTGTTGCTGATGCCCTGTCGTGCGTTTAAATGTTGCATTGTATAATGTTTTTTTTTTTTTTTTCACAAACAAGTTTGCTTTTTGGGGTCGGCGTGTTACGTGTCTACTGTTTTTTTTTCTACTGGTCTCCCCCTCCCCCCTTTTTGTTGGCTTCTATCTTCAGCTCTTTACTGTCTATAGGTGGAGCCACCTGGTAATTGAAATGGAGGCCTGGAAAAAAGGACCAATGATGAGCAAGAGCCTTACCAGAGGAGGCGGAGCTTTCCATTTAAAAGCTGCTCCTGAAGTACCCAGGGGGGAAGGAATGAAAGAAGAGAGAGTTGTTGCTCGCTAGTTGTTTCGATTATACTAGCTCACCTGGTTGAGGAAAAGGTAAGAAGACACCCATGTTAGAGGGCAGGTGCCACCCACTGTATTTACTGGTAGCATAGCCTGGAGTAGTCAGCTGATCTGTTAGTTAGGTTAAGCTTCCAAAATACAGCATAGAGTAGAACTTTTTTCTTATGTTCATTTCTTTGGCACTGTCCATGTTCTTTTTCCAGGGTGGGTCTGGTCTTCTTGACTCTGGGAAACTCCTAAAAATTGTTTGTTTACTGACCATTAAAACAGTAACTACTCTAAACTAAAAGGGGAAAACCTATAAAGAGGTGCAAAAATAATTATAGGCTGTTCAGCTAAAATGATCTCCAATGCCTTAAAATGGAGAACAAAACCAGAGAGACGTGGAAGAAAACGGAAGACAGCCATCAAAATGGATGGAAGAATAACCAGAATGGCAAAGGCTCAGCCAATGATCAGCTCCAGAATGATCAAAGACGGTCTGGAGTTACCTGTAAGTACTGTGACAGTTAGAAGACGTCTGTGTGAAGCGAATCTATTTTCAAGAATTCCCCGCAAAGTCCCTCTGTTAAAAAAAGGCATGTGCAGGAGAGGTTACAATTTGCCAAAGAACACATCAACTGGCCTAAAGAGAAATGGAGGAACATTTTGTGGACTGATGAGAGTAAAATTGTTCTTTTTGGGTCCAAGGGCCACAGACAGTTTGTGAGACGACCCCCAAACTCTGGGGGTACCCATACCAGGGATCATGGATCAGTTTGCATATGTCAAAATACTTGAAGAGGTCATGTTGCCTTATGCTGAAGAGGACATGCCCTTGAAATGGTTGTTTCAACAAGACAATGACCCCAAACACACTAGTAAACGAGCAAAGTCTTGGTTCCAAACCAACAAAATGAAAGTTATGGAGTGGCCAGCCCAATCCCCGGACCTTAATCCAGTCAAGAACTTGTGGGGTATTAAAAATGCTGTTTCTGTAGCAAAACAAAGAAATGTAAATGAATTGTGGAATGTTGTTAAAGAATCATGGAGTGGAATAACAGCTGAAAGGTGCGACATGTCGGTTGACTCCATGCCACACAGATGTGAAGCAATTTTAAAAAACTGTGGAAATACAACTAAATATTAGTTTGGTGATTCACAGGATTGCTAAACCCTAGAAACCAAAATGTTTGTACAAAAGAGTTTTGAGTTTGTACAGTCAATGGCACACACTGCTACGAGCGTGCAGATCATGAATGCTGGGTCTTGTTTGTTTTCTGAGAATCTACTGCACCTACTTGTTTGTCACGTAGCAATAAAAAATATACTAAAAACCTGGATTATTTTGGTTAGTCACATTGTACTGCTATTACTTTGAACAATACTGTATGTGGTCTGGAATTGTCATGTTGGAAAATGCGAGGTCTTCCCTGAAAGAGACGACGTCTCGATGAGAGCAGATGTTGTTCTAGAACTTGGATATAACTTTCAGCATTGATGATGCCTTTCCAGATGTGTAAGCTGCCCATGCCACATGCACTCATGCAACCCCATACCATCAGAGATGCAGACTTCTGAACTGAGCGCTGAGAACAACTTGGGTTGTCCTTCTCCTCTTTAGTCCGGATGACATGCCGTCCCAGTTTTCCAAAAAGCAGCATTCCTGTATGTGATGCAGTGGCGTCTAAGGGCCTGAAGATCACGGCATCCAGTCTGGTTTTCTGGCCTTCACCCTTACACACAGAGATTGTTCCAGACTCTCTGAATCTTTGGATGATATGATGCACTGTAGATGATGAGAACTTCAAACTCTTTGCAATTTTTCTCTGAGAAACTCCTTTCTGATGTTGCTCCACTGTTTCTCACCGCCGCATTGGGGGAACTGGTGATCCTCTGCCCATCTTGACTTTTGAGAGACACGGCCACTCTGAGAGGATCTTTTTATACCCAATCATGTTGCCAGTTGATCTAATAATCTGCAATTTGATCCTCCAGCTGTTCCTTATATGTACATTTCACTTTTCCCACCTCTTATTGCTGCCTGTCTCAACTTTTTTAGAATGTGTAGCTCTCATGAAATCCAAAATGAGACAATATTTGGCTCACTTTCAACATCTGATATGTTTCTATATTCTATTGTAAATAAAATATAAGTTTATAAGATTTGTAAATTATTGCATTCCTTTTTTTATTCACAATTTGTACAGAGTCCCAACTTTTTTGGAATCGGGTTTGTAAAATCTTCCTAGTCTTCACCAGTTTTACTGAGTTTGTTAAAGAGACACTCTAGTTTTAATTTCTTAGCATCAGAATATCACACACCTGATACCAGATATGTCAAAATCTATTGCATACACAGTGCTCAGGATGCATGCTGTAGTCCTGCACATGCTCTCCAGCAAAAAATCATCAAACGTCTTTGAAGACATACTGAGACCAGGACTGAGACGTTCTCCTGTGTGAACACTATGTCTATCCCACTTGCTGTATCTGAGTGAGAATGAAGACCAGCTTGAGTTTTGACTTGCTTTTTCTTTTATGCATTTTATTTCATGTTTGTAGTGAAGCAGATCCGTTTCTGCGTGTACTGCTTCCTGTTTCAGAGCTTGATCTAAAAGATACAGAATGGACCTGGTGAATGGAAATGTTTCATGTACCTCTGTTAGATCATTAAAATCCCTGTTGGTCTCAAACAGCAGTTTCACCGTGTCCTCCAGTGAGTCTTGTATCCTCAGCACCTCATTACTCAGGTCAACCTTCACACTCTCCAGGTGAGCAATGATCTCCTCATCAGCCTTCAGTTTCTCCACAGCGGCCTAAACATTAAACACACACAAACACTTTCTCATCACTAAAGATCACTACTCATCCCTATTTACCCCTACTTATCACTACAAAACACCACTCACTACTACACTTTACCACACATCACTCCTCTCTAGTACACATCACCACACATCACTACTCATCACCATACATGACCTCTAATCACTACACATCACTACACATTAGTGCTCATCTCTAAACGTTGCTATTGATTTTATTTTATTGAATCACTACTGGTCACCCCACATGGTCTGGAAGTGATTGAAATCAGATGTGTATCTCACATACGTTTATTTATACTTCACAGCCCTTGAGTAGAACAACAAGCAGCTCCATCTCCTCCTTATATAGATCTTCCTTTTTATCCTTTACACTGTCCTGAAACTTCCCCAGCTTCTCTATCATAATGTTGTCCATCATCATCATACTCTCTTTCCCCTCCTCCAGACTCTCCTCCATCAACTTCAAATCCTCTTTTAAACGGTGCTTCAGCACCTTCACAGTTTCCTCTATCCCCTTAAAATTGTGCACCAGCTTCTCCTTCGCACGGTCCTCCTGGTTCTTCGTATTATCTTTCAGGTTCTTCAAACTATCTTTCAGGTTCTTCAAACTATCCCTCAGCTCACGCAGTCTGTGCACCTTTTTCTTCTGCACGCAATATTTGAGCTTCAATTTCTTCCCATTGTCTCCCAGCTTCTTCACACTGGGCTCCAGTTTCTCTTTCACCCTGTGCTCCAGTTTCTTCAGAATGTCCTCCGGCTTCTCCTTCACACTGTCCTTCAGCCCAGAAACCTCTCCTTCTCTTTCATCCCAGAATCCTGAAAATACACACATACAATGATCTCCGTTTTTACAGCAATAAATGAACCTCCAAACTTCCAACTTTTTTGTCTCCAGATATTTCCTTTAATTTTGGATCTTCATGAGAATAAAATATTTCTCTTCTACTTCTGCAGTAAGAGACTTTCAGTGGAAACTTCAGGGTTCAAGGAGCACAACTAAATTACCATCACCTGGTTCTAAAGAAACCTCTGTGGGCTGGACCAGAGCTGGTTCTCCATCGGGGTCACAGACAGGGCCTGAATGCTCATCATCATCATCTTCATCATCATCAATTATTTCTGCTATGAGCTCCACACACATGCAGGAGTTTGGGATCTGGATGAAGCTCTAAAGCAGAACAATTCCCAATTTTTTCCTTCTTGGCTGGAACACACATGTGAATAGCAGGAAGGTGTGTGTGTTCCAGTCAAGGAGGAAAAACTCAAAATCTCGTTTCAAAATCTCCTCTGGTCCGAGTCGTTCTTTTGTCACGTGACTCACAAACACGCTGCACAATGCAATAGATCAGGGTTTTTTTTGTTTTGTTTTTTTTGGTCTGAATCTCGACATTATTGTTACAAGAATTCTGGGAGTCACGTGACAAAAAAACTGAAGGGGCGTGGCAGGGGCGGGGCTTACACACCAACTCAATTTCTATGGAAGATTAAAAAGCACGTGTTCAGGTGTCAATCATTTCAGATTTTGTTTTGCTGGTCACGTGATTCGGTGTGTTCTGGTGCGAAATGGTTCCAGTGGAGTTTAAACTCAGAGCTGCTGAGAACATGTTCAGGTCTCCTCCTGAACTTTAAAACTATTTGTATAGGGACAGGAAGGACTGAGAGGAACTATATATATGTAGGGATAGTGTAATTTGCTCTTCCTGCCTTTGGAGGGAGCTGTGCATTCTTTGTTATAAGTGGATTAATCCTTTATTCGCAAGGGTGGAGCTGTTTCCCCAGTTCTATTTCCTTTGTGAAAAGGTAAGGAGGATTTTCCCTGTTCTCAATATTATATGTTAAATTTATCCAATTATGTTAGCCATCCATGTTATTCAAAGAAATATATTGTTTTACAAAGTGTTTAATAAAATGTTTGTGAAATTATATTGGATAGATTGTTTTATATATTTTATTTTTTGCTGTGTTCCATGTGGTGCAGCATATTTTATGTAATGTCGTGATGTGTTATTCTTTTTATTTTGGCTACAGACAACATTTGTCTGTTACATGCAGTAGTTTAATTTTAATTTTCAGTGAATTTGTGAACCATGACTATTTAGCTGTAGCCACATCCATATTTAGTGTAAAGCTCAAGTGTTATAAATGTGTGTATGTATGTATATGGATCTATGTTGGACATGGTAATGAGCAGTTCTATCTTCTTTGTGAAAAGGCTGTGT
>MU551670.1:4660-32827 GCA_024362625.1 Silurus asotus
TTCATGTTTTTTCCCGTTATTCCACTTTTAAACTTTTTTTTTTTAGTTAAATTATGCTTATAAAAATGTTAATTCATATTTTTTGAAATATATGATTGGAAAAAACATGAAAAAATATATATATTTCTGTCAAAACATGTTTCATGTCAATTTTTTTGTTATTTCGGTCATTCAGCTGTTTTGTAAATTAGGCTAATTAATACAAAAATTTATATTTTTATAATTACTTTATTTTTGTATGCAAAATGTCATGTTTTTCCATTTTTTTTTTTTACGTTTTTTTCGTTTTTTCGTTTAAGTTTTGTACTTTGAAAATAAAAATGTATATATAATTTATATTTAGTTTTGTTTTACTATTTTTAAAATTATGCTTAGAATTTCATATTAACTATTATATTCTCTGAAAAGAGTAAAATTCTCTCTAATTTTTTTAAATCGTTTCTTAATGAAAATTTGCTTATAGTATGAACATTTATATTTTCATAAAACTGTCCTACTTTTTCTGAAACAAAATACATCAAATTCTTAAACCATGATTTCTCGCCAATTGTTTTTTGTTTTGTTTTTTCATTCACAATGTAACGGTTATTATTAATAGCATGAAATTATAACTATGAATATGAAAATTTATATTTTCATAATAAGTCATATTTTGTCTAAAAAAAGTGCTATTTTTGACCAAACAGTATTTATTATGTCCTATATAATCATAAACATTTAAAAACATTGTTGTCAAGTGCATGCGATATGTGCAAAAATGACGATTCCCTTCCGTCCTGTGAGGCTGAGACTTGCGGAATCTCATTGGACCCTTCAAAAGGTCTTTTATTACAGCACATACACGGCTTGACCAAACATGTGGAATTGATGTGTATTTAATGACTTATGACTTTCTAAAACTGATTTGTACACTTTTTACAGCTATTAATCAAATTATTTAATATGAAAATAAACAAGTATATTGTCAGAATAACCATCATATTTTTACGAAAAGAGCGCAATTATTGTCAACACATGATTTATTAAGTCCTTTTTTATCATCAACATGTACAAACATTGTGGTCAAGAGCACGCAATATGTGAAAAATGACATGGTTCGAAAATGCGTTTTCCTTTCATCCTGCGAGGCTGAGACTTGCGGAATCGCTTTTTCAGCTCTTAGAAAGCTCGTTCATTACAACACATACACGGCTTGGCCAAAAATGTGGAAGTTTAAGTTTTTTGATGAATTTTGACTTTCTACACCCGATATGTTCACTTTTTACATTTTTTCATTAAATTAAAATTATGGATATTAAAATTAATATTGTCATAATAACTCATATTTAGTCTTCGAAAAAGTGCTTTTTTTGACAAAACATGATTTATTAAGTCCTATGTCATCATCAACATGTACAAACATTGTGGTCAAGAACATGCGATATAAGAAAAATGACATGGTTCGAAAATGCGTTTTCCTTTCATCCTGCGAGGCTGAGAATTGCGGAATCGCTTTTTCAGCTCTTAGAAAGCTCGTTCATTACAACACATACACGGCTTGGCCAAAAATGTGGAAGTTTAAGTCTTTTACTGAATTATGACTTCCCAAACCTGATATGTTTACTTTACACGTTTTTTAAACAAATTTTGATTATAAGTATGAAATTTCATATTTTCATAAAAACTCATATTTTGTATAAAAAAGTTATATTTTTGACAAAACATGATTGATTTAGTCCTTTTTTCATCATCAACATGTACAAACATTGTGGTCAAGAGCATGCGATATGTGAAAAATGACATGGTTCCAAAATGCGTTTTCCTTTCATCCTGTGAGGCTGAGACTTGAGGAATCGCTTTTTCAGCTCTTAGGAAGCTCTTTCATCACAGCACATACACGGCTTGGCCAAACATGTGGAACTTCTTTTTTTTTTTTTTTTTTTTTTTTTTTTTTTTTTAATTTTTTTTTTTTTCCAC
This sequence comes from Silurus asotus, assembly GCA_024362625.1. NCBI lineage: Eukaryota > Metazoa > Chordata > Actinopteri > Siluriformes > Siluridae > Silurus > Silurus asotus. The sequence continues at coordinate 6,617 of MU551670.1, forward strand.
CCCCATTTTTTTTTTTTTTTTTTAATGAATTATAACTTTCTACACCCGATATGTTTACTTTACACGTTTTTTAAACAAATTATGATTATGTATATGAAATTTCATATTTTCATAAAAACTTATATTTTGTATAAAAAAGTTATATTTTTGACAAAAAATGATTGATTTAGTCCTTTTTCATCATTAACATGTAGAAACATTGTGGTCAAGAGCATGCAAAATGTGCAAAAATGACATGATTCGAAAAACCGTTTTCTTTCGCCCTGCGAGGCTGAGACTTGCAGAATCGCTTTTTCAGCTCTGAGGAAGCTCTTTTAAAACAACACATACACAGCTTGGCCAAACATGTGGAAGTTTTTGTTTTTTGATGAATTTTGACTTTCTACACCCGATATGTTCATTTTTGACAGTTTTTCATGAAATTAAAATTATGGATATTAAAATTAATATTGTCATAATAACTCATATTTTGTCTTAGAAAAAGTGTTATTTTTGACAAAACATGATTTATTAAGTCCTATTTCATCATCAACATGTACAAACATTGTGGTCAAGAGCATGCGATATGTGAAAAATGACATGGTTCGAAAATGCGTTATCCTTTCGTCCTGCAAGGCTGAGACTTGCGGAATCGCGTTTTCAGCTCTGAGGAAGCTCTTTCATTACTACACATACACGGCTTGGCCAAACATGTGGACGTTTTTGTTTTTTACTGAATTATGACTTTCTACACCCTATGTGTTCATTTTTCACAGTTTTTCATGAAATAAAAAATATGATTATGGAAATTCATATTTTCATAAAAAATCATATTTTGTCTAACAAAAAGTGCTATTTTGACAAACCATTATTTATTAAGTCCTATTTCATCATCAACAGGCAAGAACATTGTGGTCAAGAGTATGCGATATGTGAAAAATGACATGGTTCCAAAATGCGTTTTCCTTTCATCCTGTGAGGCTAAGACTTGCGGAATCGCTTTTCAGATCTTAGGAAGCTCTTTCATCACAGCACATATATAGCTTGGCTTTCTACAAGAGATTTGTTCACTTTTTACAGTTACTGTTACAGTTACTTTTTACAGTTTTTCTCCTTTTTTCACTTTAAAATTATGCTTACAAATATGAAAAATTATGTTCACTTGTTCCACTTTTAATGGTTTGTAATACATTTTTGCTTATGAGCATCAAAAATTCATACTATCCAACTTTTTCTGGAAAAAAAATATCATTTTTTTCCAAAAATGTCAATTTGTAGTTTTTTTTGTTCACTTATTAACTTTTGTAATGGTTATTCCTGAAATCATGCTAATTGATATAAAAAAAAAACATATTTTCGCAATAACTATAATTTTTGAAAACTTCATAATGCCAATACATGATTTATGAAAACTAATGTTTTTGATAAAGCTTGAATGTAATTTCCCCTCCTTATTTTACCTTTTAACGGTTTCCAATGAAATTATGCTTATGCTTATGAATATTCATTTTTTCCCAGTAGATGACAATTATGAAAAAGGTCATATTTCGGTCAAAAGATGATTTAGCATGTACAATTTTTAGTTTTTGTCGTTTAAGCATCGTACATTGTAATTTTTTTCTTGAAACTTTGCCTATGAAAATGAAAATTCATATATTATTTATATTTAGTTTTGTCATTAAATTATGATTCTGATTATGAAAGCATATATTTTTACTAGTTTTTACTTATTATTTTTTAATCGTTTTTTAATAACATTTTGCTAAGGAGTATGAACGTTTATTTTCATAATAACTGTCCTATTTTTTCTGAAACAAAATACATCCATTTCTCAAACCATGATTTCTCTTGTCAATTTTTTTGTTGTTTTTTTAATTCACAATGTAATGGTTATTAATAATATACAATTTTTTTAATAATTGTATTTTTTTATGAAACAATATGTTTTTGACAAAACTTTATTTTTTGATTTCATGTTTATGCATTTGTAAACGTTTTGTAAATTAAATTATGCTTATAAAAATTTGAATTCATATTTTCGAAATAGATGATTGGGAAAAAAAAGATGAAAGAAAAGGCATATTTCTGTCAAAACATGATTTTTCATGTCAATTGTTTAGATCTTTCGTTCACTTATTGCTTTTTGTTACAGCTAGGCTAATTAAAATAAAAATCCATATTTTTATAATTACTTTTATTTTGTATGAAAAAAGTCTTGGATTAACAAAACTTGAATTTTAATGTAATGTTTTTTCCCCTTATTCCATTTTTTAAAATAGATTTAATTAAATTGTTTGTTAATATGAATATTCATATCTTCCCGAGAGATGAAAAAGATGAAAAATTATGAAAAAAAGTTTAACATTTAACATTTTTAAATTTTTTGTTTTTTTATTTTGCACTTTGTAATTTTTTTTCATGAAAGTTTGCTTATGGAAATAGAAATTACTATATTTATGATATATAAAACTTTAGTCGTCATGTAATGTTGATTTTTAAAAACAATTTCTGAAATGTTGCTTCTAAATATGAAAATGTATATTTTCATCTTATATCGTAAATTCATAACAATAGACATTTTTGTCAAAAATTTATATTTCTTGTCAGTATTTTTGTCAATTTATTTAAAATTTTTTAATGACATTTTGCCTTTGAACATATTTATATTTTTACAGTAACTCTAACCTTTACATTTTTTTATTTTTTTCAAAACAAATCTGTTGTCGCCATCATTCACTTTTTGCAATTTAAACAGTTCTTTAATGAAATTATGCTTAAAAATCTATACTTTCATTTTAACTATTTTTTTTTATGAAAAAAGTATTTTAAAAAAACAATTTTTTTTCTTATTTTTATGTTTACTTTTTTGACTTTTACTAATACATTTTTACTTATGAGCATGAAAATTCGTACTATCATACGTTTTCTTGTAAATGCCAAATTTTTGTCAAAACATGGTCATGTGTGTAGTTTTGTTTTGTTCACAAAGCCTTTCTAATGGTTATTCATAAAATTATGCTAATTATATACATTCAATTTTTTTAATAACTCCTTATTATACGTGAAAAATGAGTCAAAACATTATTTTTAAAAAGTCATGTTTTTGACAAAACTTTTTTAAATGTTTTTTTATGTAGTTATTTCTTCCTTATTCCACTTTTTAATGGTTTCTAATTAAATTATGCTTATGAATATAAAAATCCATATTTTCCAAACATAAAAAATGAAAAAATTATGAAAAATATATTTCTGTCAAAACGTCATATAACATTTTCATTTTTTTTGTTTACGCATTGTACTTTGTAACAGATTTTCATAAATATTTCTTATAAAAATGCAAATTCATATATTTATAATAACATTTAAAAAAAACTTGTATTTTTTTATTTGTCACGTGTTTCACTGACTTCTTGCATTTTTAAAACTTTTTCCTGAAATGTACCTTCGCAATACAAAAATTCATATTTTCATAACAATAATAAGGTGATATATGTCAGTATTTTTGATCACTTTCTGCACCCATTTACGTTTTTTTCATGACATTATGATTTTATGATATGATATAACAATCATACCTTTTATGAACAACATAATTTCTTTCAAAACAAATTTGTCATGTCATGCTCATTGTTCACTTTCTGCCATTTTTACCTTTTTTGTATTTTTTTTTTACGAAATATTGATTAAAATTTCATATTAACTATTATATTTTTTTATGAAAAGAGTAAAATTCTTGTCACAACTTGATTTGTCCTTACCATTTTCATTCGCTTATTCCTTTTTTAATGGTTTTTATAAAAGTTTTGCTCATGAGTATGAAAATTTATTTGCTATCCTACCTTTTCTGGGACAAAAAAAACATCTATTTCTTAAAACATGATTTGTCATGTAAATGTCTTGTTTTTCATTCAATTTGTAATGATTATTATTAATAAAAAAAAATGAACAATGTCGTTTTTGACCAAAAAATATTTTTCCCCTTTTTCCACTTTTAAACCTAAAATGTATATTTAAATTAAATTATGATGATAAATATAAAAATTTATTTTTTCCCAATAGACGATTAGGGAAAAAGATGAAAAAAAAGTCATATTTCAGTCAAAACTATTAATGTTATGCTATTCTATGCTAATGTAATGACATGTGAGGGCGATGGCACCCCATTGATCGCTAGGGCTGATTCGGCTGATCTGGCTGGCTAGGCGGGTGTCCCCTTCCTCCCTCAACCCTCCATGTGTGTCCCTCCCAAAGCTCCGCGCTCGGTGGTAGAGGACAGGTTCCTAGACGGACAAGCATCGTTGGTATAGAAGTATTATACATTTTTATATTTTCTTTGTTAACTTTTAAACATTTTTTTCCAGAAATGTTGCTTTTAAATATAAAAATGTATATTTTCATCGTATATTGTATTTTTACAGAAGCGCATTGCATTCACAAAAAAAAAAAAAAAATCACAGCCAGGATCTCATAATTGTTAGGCGCGGCACAGAGGCAGAAGCTGGAGTAACGGCAAACAGAAACTTTATTCTAACAATGGCAGAGCCAACACAAAAACACCCGTGCAGTTCGGGATAAACCGGAAAGCACACAGCACGAACCTGCACAACCATGCACGAACGTACAATAACGGACCCGGAATGTGGGTGAGTGAGTGGTATATATGGTGGCAGGAAATGAGAGGATGATGTGCTTCAGCTGTGTGCGATTTGCGCTGCGCACAGCGGCAAAGGCAGCCTCTGAAGGAGGCGTGGCAGGCAGATTCCTGACACCCCCCCCCCCAAAAGGGGCGGCACCAGACGCCCCCAAGCCGCCAACAGCCCGGTGGGAGCACTCGGAGGAGGGCCCCTCCAGTCCTCCAGGGTCGACGGGGACCCGGCCGGAACTGTCACGGAGCCAGGACGGAACACAGCCCCATGCGGAGGCCAGGAATGGGGTGCAGTCCACGGCGCGAACCTGGGGCGGAGAGACACCCACCACGGCGACCTGGAGCAGAGCTGTGCCCTCAGCGAAGGCCGCAGGCGGCGCGACGAGACCCCAGGAGACACGGGGCGTAACGACGTCCTTGGCGGAGACAGGAGGCGGAGAGACGACCCCCGCGGAGACCCGGAGCGGAACGCCGCCTTCGGCGGAGACAGGAGGCGGAGAGACGACCCCCGCGGAGACCCGGAGCGGAACGACACCCTCGGCGGAGACAGGAGGCGGAGAGACGCCCTCGGCGGAGAGACGCCCTCGGCGGAGACAGGAGGCGGAGAGACGCCCTCGGCGGAGACCTGGAGCTGGGAGACAGCCCTAGCAGAGACCCGGAACGGAACGACGTCCTCGGCGGAGACTGGAGTCGGCTGTAGGTCCTCGGCGGAGACCTGGAGCTGGGAGACAGCCACAGCGGAGACCCGGAATGGGGTGACTCCTACGGTGGGGACCTGGAACCGAACAACGCCCTCAGCAGAGACAGGAGGCGGAGAGATGACCCCCACGAAGGCCAGGAGCGGAGCCAAGCCCTCTGCGGAAACCGAAGGCGGAGAGACCCTATCCACGTAGCTCTGGAGCAGGCTGACACCCTCGGCGGAGACTGGAGGCGGAGAGATGCCTACAGCGGAGACCGGAGGTGGAGTGCTGCCCTCAGCGGAGCCCGGCGGCTGAGCGACTTCCCCTGCGGTGGTCTGGAGCTGAGAGGCAGTAGCCCTGGAGACCTGACATGACCTGACGTCCCTGGCAGCAACCTGGAACGGACCGGCGTTACCCAGGAAGGACAGGAACGGGACCTCATCACCCACGGGGACCTGGAGTGGAGAGACAACCTCGGTGACTACTGGGAGCAAGGCAGGGCTCTCGACGGGGCTTACCAGCTGGCTCCCTTCTGGACGGAGCCCGGAGATGGTGCGATGTCCCTGACCGAGTACATCGGTTGAGTCGTGGCCTCGTTAGGATCCGTCGGTGCGACGTCAACCTTCTTGGGGCTCAGGAGTGACCTGCCTTCCTCCAGGGAGCTTGGAGACAGGATGTCACCGTGAGAGAGGTCCTGAGGCGAGCTGTCACCCTTTGAGAGATTGTGGGGCGAGCAATCGCCTTTGGATGAAGCCAGGGGCAGCGGTTCGACATCCCTTTCGCAAAGGCAGCCTCTGAAGGCAGGCGGATTCCTGACAATAATTATGAGATACTAAGTCATAATTATGACTCAGTGAGTCATAATTATGACTTAGTGAGTCATAATTATGACTTAGTATCTCATAATTATGACTTAGTATCTAATAATTATGAGATAAGGATCTCATAATTATGACTTACTAAGTCATAATTATGACTTAGTTTCTCATAATTATGAGATAAGGATCTTACTAAGTCATAATTATGAGATAAGGATCTCATAATTATGACTTAGTATCTCATAATTATGAGATCCTTATCTCATAATAATGACTTAGTATCTCATAATTATGAGATCCTTATCTCATAATTATGACTTAGTATCTCATAATTATGAGATAAGTTGGGGCAGTCTGTGGCAGGGGAGCGTTTTAGCGCATAACACCGGATCTGACGTTACTGCATTTTTTTGCTCGGAAGTGCCACGGTGATCTAGCAGATATAATATGGTTTAGCTTAAGGACTGTATGGTTTAGCTTAAGGACTGTATTTTAGTATTTTAGTACTGGACATTTCTTCGCTGACCTGCCCCTCCTGCTAATTAATTTAGCTACGGTAAGTCTTGCTTCACGTTATAGATACGGTGCATTAACTATTATTATTATTATTATTATTATTATTATAATTATTATTATCGTTATTATTATTAACATCATCATCATCATTATTATTATATTTTAACATTGACAACTAATATATGTTACACATTCTGTCTGTCCACTGTCCACCATATAAAATTCAGTTATTCAATGGTCTGCTGGCTAAAATAATCTGAGCAATACAGTGCTCCCGCTGTGCTAATTACTTCAATTAAAAATGTGAAAAGTGGACCTATCAATTTCACTTTTCAATGATTTAAACTTATTGTGCCTTCATCATAATAAAAAGAGATATATCACTGTCCTTGCATAATAAAAATAAGGAAATTGTATTATGTATACATTTTATTTATCAGTTAGTGAACAAGCCGGGGTCAATAATGGAAAGAAAAAACTCCCTGAGATGGCAATAGGAAGAAACCTTGAGATCACTGCAACTGGAAATGGAGGAAATGGCAGCTCAATCTCCACATCAGCAACGTACTAATGAGGATGCTGGTCTGTGGGATTTTCTTCGTAAGAGGGGTGTTCCTGAACAAAATATTGACCAAATGCAACAAGACAGGGTAAGTTTATGACAATAATAATTATCACAAAGTATTATGTATTAAAACACTAGTAATGATGGTTTTATATTGTACATACTGTTTACATAATCCACTATGAAGAATCAATCTAAACTAAACAGCACTGCTTGCCTGTTCTTAGTAGCAAGTTGCTCAAGTCTGATATTTAGATACATACATAGGGTATGTTTAGCAATAGAGGCACAATACAGTTTAAACAGGGCTGTGCTTTGTTTTTCAGGTAATTTAACCTTTAGCCTTTTGTTGCTAGAGAATATAAAATATGTTTTACTTTCATGTAAATTTGTGATCATCTCATCTTACCTTGCTTACTTTTTTGGTAAAGAAGTAAAATGTAACTGTAGAAAAAATACTTTTGCAAAAGCAATTATTATAAACATTGCCAAGTTTACTTAAAACGCTGTGGCGGAGGAACAAGAATTCTTGATATATCCAAGGATGCAACCAAGAATGACCTTATGTCTCATGCCAAGGAACTTTTTTTTCCACATGGTGAGTCAAAAAAAGGAAAGTGGGAAGAATTCACTCATAGTATTTATGACTTTAAGAAATCAGAACTTGAAGACAGCATTACACTTGTTGAGCTGTACACACTGTCAAAATTTGGTATTTTACGCTTTTATTTACATACGACGTGGCACAAAGAGATATCTGCTACAGAAGTGGACAATGAGAAGGACAGACATAGTGGCCCTCTAGGAGAGCAGCAGAAGAGAGCACAGAGCCTTATTTCTGATCAACAGCTGGAAAAGCCACTTTGTGTACATAAACCACAAACCAATCCATCTTGTACAGTTGAAGAGTGTAATCATGCAACCTCCAGTGCCCATTTAGCTGTTGTTGGTGTAATTGATCTTACTTCTCTGTCTTATGATTCAGAGGTGATTGTAGGTGGCATAGAAGATGCATCATCTGCAAGCCAGCTTGATGACACTGTTCCAGTTGTTGCATCCACAGAGGAAGTCATTAATGTCGGCCTTTCTACATCCACTCCTGTAAACATACTGTCTGTTCAAGTGGTAATGCAGACTATGAGTTGCTCTCTGAAACCCATCTGATTGAGCCTTTTCAAGATTTCTCTCCCACAGAAGAAGTCATCAGTGTTGTCCCATCCACGTCCACTCTTTTCGTAGAGGATGGCATTGCTCGTTCAAACTTTGGTACAAACTATGAGCTACTTACAGTGGGTATCAAACTTCACAGAGTAAATCTATTAGAAGAAATGATTTGTCAATTCAAAGATGAGTTGATTCTTAACTACCCCTTAAAGTACAGCTTTATTAATGAAAAAGGCCATGATGCAAATGAGAGTGCCATCTCTGTCACCAAAATGGCAAGAGGATGGATGGAAAGCTGTGGGAAGAATATTAGCCAAAGGTTTTCTAGATCAAGGCTACTTCCCATTGTGGGTTGCCCCAGCATTTACCACTGCACTGATATTCGGAGAACATGCTGTATCTACTGATTTACTGTATCAGTCATTGCTGTTGTATTTGAGTCAGTGTGAGAGAGATCTCATAACTACTGCTTTACAGCAGGACCTTGACAGTGATGGTCAGGATGAGTTATTAGATCTGCTGGATCGATTGGGAGTAAAAACAGTCCCATCACAAGATAACCTTAAAGCAGTCCTTATTCAAGTAGCACACAAACAAATAATTCAGCAACCAAAATATGCTCTCGATAACATGTCAGTAGTTGCAGCCCAACCCCTGATGACCACACTAACCACACCATATGTACCATGTATGATGACAAGAAACCAACTCCCAGAAAAGTCTTAAAGCTGATTGAAGCAAATCCAACAACACCAGCTGAGAACCAAGCCTTCAAATTTCTACAACAATACATTCGTGGATTGGATCAGGTGGGTCTTAGAAGAATGCTGAGATTTGTGACAGGGTCAGATGTCATCTGTGTTACAGAAATTAGAGTTGTGTTTACAACTTTGGATGGACTTGCACGTCGACCAGTTGCACACACCTGTGGATCTGTTTTGGAGTTACCTTGTACATACAACTCCTACCCAGAGCTACGTGTTGAAATGGAGAATGTACTGACCAGCAACTACTACACTATGGATATTGTGTAGTAAGACAATGCACATACAGTACACAGCAGTTTTTTTTTTTTATATATATAGTTTGTAGTAAAAAAAATAGTTAAAGTTTTACCACAAAGTTCATTACTGTAAAAGGATTGCACCAAAGTAATTTTATTTACAATATTTGCAGAAATCATATCCATATCTATTCGGTCCCCTGGTGGTCTAGTGGTTAAGACGCAGTGCTCCCACCGCTGCGACCCGGGTTCGATTCCCGGGTCAGGGGACCATCCCGAACCACTCTCAGTGCCGGTCCCAAGCCCGGATAAATTGGGGAGGGTTGCGTTAGGAAGGGCATCCAGTGTAAAAACATGTGCCAAATCAAACGTGTGGAGGATCCGCTGTGGCGACCCCTAATGGGAGAAGCCGAAAGAAACTTACTTTTTATATTCATATCCATTCATATCAATTGTTTTTTGAACAATACAGTCTAAGAAAAAAATAGCAGTGTTGCAAACAAGGATTTATTTGTCAATTAAATGTTGTCCATTTGTTCTGTTATCATAGTTTTTTCTTAGTGATGCTGCAGCATCAACAAATCAGATGCATTTGTTCAGAATTTCCCACAGACAAAGTTTTTTTGGTTGTGGTAATCTACGTAGTTAGTGGACGGTAATGTAAAGTTCAGATGGCTAGCATCATATTAACACTTAAAAGGAACCAGCAGTGCAAAGTGGGATCAGTAAACCAATGAAATTTTTTTTCTGTTTATGCTTATACATCCATTTTTATTAAGATTTATGAGCAAGAAAAATGTTTGATACTAATGTTTATATATATTGTTCTTGGAGAGGTCATTGTTACTTAAGTGTTAACTTTGTGTTCTTTTTTCTAGGCAAAAGTGCCATGGATTTTTTTAAACGTAAAATAATTCAGCCAAATCTAAGGCAAATATTGTAGTGGTTGCTGTAAAATGTGCTAAATGTAATGTTCTGACGTTGTATTATCACAGTGTTGGTTAAGTAAACTGTTAGATAATAAGTCTTTTTTGCAGTTTGTGTAAATCTACTGTTGCGTGAGGAACCAGTATTTCAGTTAATATATATATATTTAGTTATTATAAAACAAACTACCCAACAGCCCAATGGATCCAGTGCCAGCACACAGGATTCGTGGCCAGCATTGACCTGTTTCAGTGATTTTGTGCTGTATTGACTTTGTGGGATAAAACTGGACAGGCAGCCTTTGGTACCCATGGGTGAGCCTTTGGGCACTTACTGTTAAAGCTCTAAAAGAATATGCATGTAGGCTCATAAAAAAAGATAAAGTTCAATTGCTTTTTCTGGAGTAATGGGTGGGTTTAGATAGTTTTCTGACATTACTAGACAACAAATGTCAAAAACAGTCTCATCACATGGATGTGGCCCTCTTGGCAGGCATTCCTCTTTACAAGCATGTACTTGTTGATAGGATACAGTCTTGAGATAGTCTGTAGTGCCAAAGAGACGTGAAAGGGTGTACATCATTAGTGGTCGTCCACTTGGAGAAACTGCATTCCTGCTGGGGCGAATTCTGTGGCAGTTCCACAGACAAGCAACTTCATGCAGCTCCCTCTGGAGGAAAAAAAACTAATTCACTACAACTATTTCTTGCTTAATGTTCTTAAACTGTATATGAGATTAAAAAAATTACTCAAATTGAGAGGCAGAGAGCAGAGAGACATCAAAACAGAGATAAATAAGGCAAATAAGATGCCTCACATGAAAATGCCCAAATGCAAATAAAAAAGTAGAAAATGGCAGCTACTTGATTTGTTTTAAAAAAAACACTGAAGCATATTTTAGCTTCAGATGACCTTTTGGACCTATGGGGCTTAGGGCATGAGGCGGGGTACACCCTTGACAGGCTGCCAGTCCATTGCATGACACAAAAATACGCTTATTTACACAATACGGTTAATTTGGGAATACCAATTAGACTAATCTGCATGTCTTTGGATTGTAGGAGTAAACTGGAGTACCTGGAGGAAACCCACAAAAGCACGGGGAGAACATGCAAACTCGAAGCAGAAATTGAACCTTCGACCCTGGGGGTGCAAACTTGAGAGTGCTAAACACTCAACTAGCATTCCGCCCCAAAAAAGCACATTGTTATGAATTCAACTTTTCTTAATTGAACTAAAATTTAAAAAGTCTTACCTCAATTATTTCCAGACATGTAAACTGTATTCGATTTTTGTCAAGGAAATCCCCTGAGAAGTAATCCATGTCCTTCAAGTCTTGGAAGACATTGAACCAGTACTGTGTATGTTGTCTTCTTAAAAATCCCCACCACTGTTCAATCCTCTGGTTATGATTACTTGAGCCAGTAATGAAGCATCTCTCTGAAAACACGTCGTCATGGTTACCTCTTAAAAATAACTGCATCTGTTACACTAAACAGTTTTCAGTTCCCAGGTCTGCCCTGATTCTTGTAGCAGTGCCATTCCTATTTTGCACTTCATCAAGGAAGTAACCAGCAATAACTTTTGGATTGCTGTTTGTGGTGTAAGCATGGAGCCATATGATCATGCGTGAAAACCCATCAATTGACCCATTATTACATATTCCATATGGTTTGAGTTTATCATAGGAATCTAGGTGCCACAAGAAGTTGGGACCTGGGTTTATGTAAAGACGTCGTCTTAGACGATTTCTGCGCCTCAGGTTAACTCTGCGAGGATCCAGAATTTTCAGCAGGTGCCGGATAGTTCTCTGAGATATCACTAAGCCAGCTTGGATGCATTTCAAATGCATGACTTTGTATTCATGAAGCATTCCATGTTGGTTTAGCTGCTCCTGGAGAAAGAGAGCTACTTCGAGAAGGTCAGAATGTGCTTTTCTCCTGAACAGTCCTAAGCACTTTAGATACCTGCGCAGTGTTGACATACTAATGATAATACCATCCAAAATACTCAATGACATTAATATCTCCGAATGTCTAAACCCAAGTAAGAAATAAAAGCGAATTAAATTTGGCAATGTTTGCTCCATTGTCCCCGTCTTCCCAGAAGCGATGACCTAACCTTATACAGTCTTTAAGCTAAACCATATTATATCTGCTAGATTGCCGTGGCACTTCCAAGCAAAAAAATGCAGTAACGTCAGATCCGGTGTTATGCGCTAAAACGCTTCCCTGCCACAGACTGCCCCAACTTATCTCATAATTATGAGATACTAAGTCATAATTATGAGATAAGGATCTCATAATTATGAGATACTAAGTCATAATTATGACTTAGTAAGTCATAATTATGAGATCCTTATCTCATAATTATGAGATACTAAGTCATAATTATTAGATACTAAGTCATAATTATGAGATCCTGGCTGTGATTTTTTTTGTGAATGCAATGCGCTTCCGTATATTTTAAATAACAATAGACATTTTTGTCAAAAATTGATTTTTCATGTCAGTATTTTTGTCAATTTATTGTACCTGTCAGGGAGCTCCCTGATCCTTCTCCTGTGCGTGCCCCACCTGCACGGAGCTTCTCGCCAGCGTACTGTTCACACACACCTGAGACTCGTTTGGCACTCATCACCATACCATATATAAACCCCTCAGTTCCACATTCACACTGTCAGTTATTATCTATGGTCATCCCAAGTATTTTCCGTTGTGCGATTCAGTGCCGCGCTTCTTCCTAGCGCACCTTGGGTTCTACACCGGCAGTCCCATGGCGCTCCCAGGAGCTTTTTTTGGGAGAAGCTTCAGAGTGCCGCGGCTTCCTGCTCCGGGTAAACCTCTATATAGAGATTCAGCCACAGCGTTTTCCATCCGAGTGGTCCAAGGTAGCGTTCCTCATCTAACTCCTCTGCGAAAGCCTGCTAGCTTAGGCTCAATCGCTGTGGGATGCGGCTAGCCCGGTAATAAACGCCTACGCCCAGCTCACCACGCACTTTCTAGAGGTCGTCACCGCCGCTTCCGGGGTCCTAACCACGGCCGACCAGCTGCTCAGCTTGCATCAGGAAAGTGACGACATTACGGCTTGCGTTTCCGCACCTTGGCGGCATCTAGTGGCACGAACGAGTCGGCACTACTGGGTGTATATCGGCTTGGTCTTTCACCGGATATTAAACGCCACAACCCTCAGGGGCCCAACCTAGATTTACTACCGTCTCCGACACCGAACCGATGCAGCAGGGCTCACAGAGGTTGTCCCGGAAAGAGAGGAACAGCCGCCTGGCCACCGGTTAATTCCTGTACTGTGGGAACCCAGGCCACTCCATCACCAGATGTCCTGCTCGCACGGCGGTGAGTACTGTTGAGTTTCCCACAGGCATACAGTATCTCCTTTGTCTAAGCTCACAATGACGCTTCTAACTCCCGATCTCTCTATCTCCGTACGTGCTCTGGTTGACTCTGGCTCGGCAGGAAACTTCTTCTCTCAAGCCTGCCTTGACCGCCTGCGGCTCCCCCGAGAAAGTGGCTCCCAGGACCTAGCCGTCCAGGGTTAGGGTTTGGGTTTGGGTTAGGGTTTTTTCCAAGAAATGGAGATTCCCAAAAAATACCAAGCATTCAAAGATGGGTTTCGTGCCAAAGCAGCCACTCGTCTCCCCACTCCCCGCCCCTGGGACTCATTGACCTGCTTCCTGGAGCTAAGCTGCCCAAGGGCCGTGTTTAACCCCTGTCCGCTCCTGAACACTGGGCGATGGAGGAATACGTCCAACAGGCATGGGTTCATCGCCCAATCCTCCTCTTTCTGGCGGCCTCTTTTCTTTGTGGGAAAGAAGGACGGGGGTCTTCGTCCCTGCATTGACTTCCGGCAGCTGAACGCCCAGATTGCTTCTCTTCCTTACCCCCTCCCACTTGTTCCATCAGCTCTGGGTTTTCTTTAAACTCGATCTCCAGAGTGCATACAACCTGGTGCGCATTAGAAAGGGAGACGAGTGGAAGAACGACTTCATTACACCCTCAGGACACTACAAGTACCCAGTCATGCGGTACGGCCTCTCCATCGCTCCGGCCGTCTTCCAGGGGCCAAGTTCCATGCTTGGGTGGCCCGAGGGACCGGGAACAGGCCACCCAAGCAAGAAGAGGACTGTCCAGCACGTTCAGGCACGATACTGTTGGCCAAGGATGGCAGAGGAGGTTACCCATTTTTTCCAAGAGTGTCCCACCTGCACCATGTCGAAGGTACCATGCCACCTGCCCGTTGGCAAGCTGGTGCTTTATAACTGGCCCATGCGTACTGGTAGCGGTGGACCGCTTCTCTAAAGCCTGCTGTTTCGTTCCTTTTAAGGGCCTGCCAACCGCCCTCGAGACAGCCGAGGCCCTGTTTTACCACGTCTTCAGGAACTTCGGTCTCGGACCTTGGGCCCCAGTTCACGTCTTGGGTTTGAAAGCCACCCCATTAGCAGCACTCGCAGGCACGCTGAGGCTAGGCGTCTGGCGGCCCCTTGTTTCCGCCCCGGGGACTTGGTGTGGCTGTCCACAATGGACCTGAGGATAAAGCTGCTGTGCCGCAAGCTAAGCCCCTGGTTCATTGGGCCCTTCCGGATTTCCAGGCAGATCGGCGACGTGTCCTACCGGCTGGAGCTGCCGCCAAGGTACCGCATTCACCCTACCTTTCACGTGTCCCTGCTGAAACCGTGTGTCTCGCCTTCTTCTCGCCCTCCAGGTGACCCTGCGGCGTCCATCCAGCCGGAGGTTGTAGCTCAGCCCAACGTCTATGCGTTGCGGGAGGTCCTGGATTTCAGACAGCACGGGGGTCGCCTCGAGTACCGGTGGACTGGGAGGGTAACGGTTTGGAGGGGCAGTCTTGGGTGGCCCGGCAGGACGTGCTGGACCCGGCGTTGCTGGCGGAGTTCCATGCTGCTCACCCGTGCCGCCCAGCTAGGGGTGACTAAGGGTCGCCCTCGTCGCAGGGTCAGGGCATCCGGTGCCATCCCTGGGGAGGGGGTGGTGTCAGGGAGCTCCCTGATCCTTCTCCTGTACGTACCCCGCCCGCACGGAGCTTCTCGCCAGCGTACTGTTCACACACACCTGAGACTCGTTTGGCACTCATCACCATACCATATATAAACCCCTCACTTTCACATTCACACTGTCAGTTATTATCTAGGGTTTTGCTGCTCATCCCAAGTATTTCCCGTGTGCTGTTAAGGTTCTAGCCCACCTTGGATTCTACACAGACTACCTTTTGTTTCAGTTCTTTCTCAGTGGACCAAGCTCCCGCTGCGCACCAGCGGAATATTCACCTTCAAGGCGAGTGTTGTTTGGCTTTGCCTGTGTCACAAATAAACTCTGTTTTGCTTTCACTTCGGCTTTTGCTTTCAGTTTCATTGCATAACAGTATCATTGTACTTTTTTTTTCATTAAATTATGCCTTTGAACATAAAACATTCATCTTTAACATTAACTTTAAAAAAGAAAATGTTCTCAAAACAAATCTGTTGTCACCATCATCAATCACCTTTTGCAATTTTAACAGTTCTTTAATTAAATTATGCTTAAAAATCCATAATTTCATTTTTACTTTTTTATTTTTATGAAAAAACTTTTTTTGTTTACTTATTTCACTTTTACTAATACATTTTTACTTATGAGCATGAAAATTCGTACTATCATACTTTTTCTGGTAAATGTCAACTTTTTGTCAAAACATGATGTCAATTCAACACGTTCTCACTCCCAACTCGTCACATAGGGATGCTTCGTCACATTTTGACGCACTGGGTATCCTTTTAGCGTCGTTTTTCAATGTGCAGGGATTCCCATAGACTTCTGTAGATCTCTGAACAGGAACCTGCGGCGTTGAATTTTGACGTGTTGGGGAATCAGACTGTAGTCCGTTTTGTGTTATGAATGGGATCGGGACTACAATAAATAAGAATAAAAAAAAAAGCTTGCTATAAATTAATTATGGCAGGGCTACTCAATCCAGGTCATGTTTTTTTTCCCACACATTTTCTATCTTTAAAACTGGCTCTTTCTCACCAACTACCTGCGTGTCTTCCCTCACCACGTTTATTTATTTATTTATAAGGACTTTATTTATTTATTAATAAATTCAACAGTGGCGCAGACGTCATGTTATGGAGAGCTCATTCTCCATTGCGATTTTCCATTTGGTAAGTAGAACAGTTCATTAATATATTTGGGAACAATCCTTACAATTTACTGAACAAAAACTGTTCAATCAGGTCAAGAAGTTGTGTTTAGAAGCTGTAGAAGTGAAAGGAAGCAGTTTGATGCAGTAAATCACAGCAGACATTATAAAAATATAACTTGCTGCACCAAATTTGTAGTAGGCAGGCTAAGATAGATAATTACATTCAAGTTTGTTTATTTGATTTTCCACATTTAATCATGCAAGGAAATAGAGGAGATTGTATGATATTTGGAAATTGTGTGTTTTAAGTTACCAAAATGACAGTAGGAACAGTTTTGCCCGATTGGTGTGTTTTCCAGTAATTGTTCACAAATCCACACAAAAAATTCTAGTAAATACACAAATCTTAGCAATAACAATACAAATTAATTTTGACAATTAATTAATAAAAAAAAAAAAAACAATACTGTGAAGCATCACATATTTACAATATAATAAAGCAAATTAAGTGTTCTTATCTAAAGAAGGTTAGGTAAGGGTTAGTCATCTAGGGTTAGGGCTAGGGTGTTCAGGGGTCACCAACATGGTGCCCAGGTAGTCCGCAAGGACCACATGAATAGCCCGTTTTTTTAAAATAACTGTTTCCTACTTTGTTTAATCATTGTTGATAATTATTGTGAGAAATCATTAACATGATCAGTGTCTTCACATAGATGAATATCATTAATTATTAATAATAACATATAATAAAAGGTAAATTGAGCAAATTTGTTATTTCAGATCAATCTGAAAACTGTGTGTATCAAACTGTAGCCCTTCACATTATTCGGTACCCAAGAAGCAGCTCTCCGTTTCAAAAAGATTGGTGACCCCTGGTGTAGGTCATCTAGGGTTAGGGTGTAGGTCATTTGCCAACACTGATAAAGAAAAATGTAAGGTGTTCAATTCTGAATTCTAAATCTTTATTTTTCTCATCAGGTCCTTCAGATTTGCCAGCTTCCAAAATCCCTCTTTTATTTTAATCCCCTCACCACACACACACACACACACACACACACACACACACACACACACACACACACACACAAACACACAAACACACAATAGCAAAAGGCACTTTTAAGAGCCACGTCTATCTTGTTAACCTGCTCTCTCTCTCTCTCTCTCTCTCTCTCTCTCTCTCTCTCTCTCTCTCTCTCTCAATGTTTACATCTGTAAATGTCATATCTGTCTATCTTTCTGTACATTTCTGTATATTTCTTGTAAAATTATGACTAGGCCAAAATTCAGGCCCTGCCCATCTTGCCAGACTCCCAATCTGGCAAACAGAAAAACTTGTCATGTCTGCTTTGAAAGTCTGTCCACTATAGGCAGTGGGGAAAAGCAGAAATGCTTGGCGTATAATTGATTCTGCCTGTATTGCGGTAAGTAAAAATGCTAGTTTTTCCACTTGTTATTTAAAGTGCCTAAGTTTGTCATACAGTGAATTTTATAGTCTAGTACCAGTATGATGTGGCCTTCATAAACCCATTTAACTTAGTCTTCTTTGTATGAAATAAAACTTATCTTTATGTTTAAGTTGTGTTAAAGAGAAAGAATAAGTTGTGTTCTCTGTTAAATAATGAATCTGTCATGTTGGCAATCGTAAAAGATTTTCTCAAGTCAAATGTTCTCTTTTCTCAAATAATAAACCTTATGAAACTGATTAAGGCTCATTTTCTTGCATTGCACTCCATTGAATGACCTTAAAATAAAATTGCTTTATACAGAATGAATCCAATTGATAATGCAGTGGGTTTAACTAATGTGTAATTAATGCTTAACTGCTTTTGTTGATTTCAGGTGCGGACACTTGAGGCAGTGGGTTACAAGACTATTTTATTTATTGGCAAACAAGCTAAAAAGAATTCAAATAGGTGGGTTGCAGACATCATCACCCATCTGCACCCCACTCCTGTCACATAAATTTTTTTAAATAGGATGAGGACAGCATATGAATTTATCTTGACTAAGAGTAGGAGCAAGATTTTTGTTGAGAAATAATAATTAGTATTTAAAATGTTTTTTTTGTTTGTTAATATGTACAGATATGAAATAATGTAAACTTGTATTAAAGCAACCTCCACAGCACAGCAGCTGGACAATGACATTCCCATAACAAGGCAGCACAAAAGCCCCAGTCAGAAGCAGTGCAAAAGTTCCATTTTGGAGTCAGAGAGCCTCACGTTGGAGCAGTCGGAGAGCATCACGGTGGAGCAGTTGTAGAGCCTCACGGTGGAGCAGTCGGAGAGCCTCACGGTGGAGCAGTCGGAGAGCCTCACCGTGGAGCAGTCGGAGAGCCTCACCGCAGAGGCCCGGAGAGGCTCACCATGGAGCAGCCGGAAAGCCTTACAAAGAAGTCTGAGACTCTATATACACTTGACCTTGTTTCTCTCTCTTCCCCAAGTTCTCCAAATTCACTCTCTCCTAGCTCCTCTACTACTTCCTCAGCTGTTCTAACTTCACACTGTTCTTCTCCTTCACCTTCACTGCCATGTTCTAGGTCTTTGCAACAGAGGAGGAAAAGGACAAAAACCCTAATCGGTTCACTGCCACCTTCTGCCACCACTGTCTCTCCTCCATCTTTTATCGCCACAGATCTCTCCGTTTCACAGTCTTGTTCTCCAACTTCCATCTTCCAATTCCCAGTCCTTGAGTCAGGAGGGGCCATATGTAAAGAAGGGAAGAAAAGGTAAGTTTTTCCACACTATTAATAAATTTGCTCTCAGACAAAGCTGACTACATGCAAATTAGATTTATTCGGGTCATCAGGTTATTGGTAGCCAATAAAAAGTATTCTGTTCTTTTTAGTTATTCAGCTGTATTTACATGTCCAATGTCCAAGGGGTGTGGTTATTGTCAATGGCTGATTTAAGCTAAGAGGGCTTTGGAAAACCCAGCCCAGTACATTTTGCTCGATTGACAAAAAGCAGGGGCATAGTCATTTGGACACAAATGGACAAGACCACAGACCACTTCAAAAGTGAAATGATAACTAATAACTTGAATTCAACTGCAAACTTGACATTTATTGCTTAATAAACGTTCCTTGTGTTTTGATCATTAAGGTTGCCGAAAATATAGTAGGCAGAAGAACTTCCTATTTGATAAAATAACCGGGAAAAGAACAAATGAGGTAAAATGTCTTTTATTAGGCTGCTTGTTTGTCTTAGTGACTGATTCTGGCTTTTAAAGATAATAAAACAATATGTTATATGTTCAATATGTCCAGTGCCCTATCCAGTGACTGCTTAAACAGCTTCAATAATTATTACTTAGTGTGTGTGTGTGTGGGGAAAGGCAGACTTGAAAGTCCACTGGTTACCTTGCACTGTGTGGTAAGTCGTGTTTCATTAAAAATGTAACTCCATTGCAATGCTAAGTAATCTATTTCATGACCAATATGATGTTGGCAAAGTTAAAATGGTGTCTTACAAGCAGCATGAAAGTTTATTTTATTTATGTCTGTGGCAAGAGAAAGCTCCCTGGTCGTATAGTTGATCATGGCAGAAATAAAAGCTTCAATTAAAGCTTCTTGACTTGACTTGACTTCTAATCATCCTCTGAGGTAGAGAGAAAACTGATGCAAGTTTTTGCTAGGACATGGGCGATGGTCAGTAGTCTGTACTAAAACTCGAAGACTGAGACTGAAAATTCTTAAAATATTATTCTATTATTTTGGATACAAATGGGAGAATGATCTACCCCCTGGTTTTGATTAATATATGTAGTTATTAGCAAGAGCCCAAAATTTTGTGATTGAAGTGGACACAATGGATTATACACAATTAGCTGAAGCGTATTTATTGAGCAGGACATTGACCTTCAACATTTACCCAGTAATGCATTACAGCAGTAGTAGTAGTGAGTCATGCACGTATAAAATTATTTTTCAGCATTTGAAACACTAAACTTGTCATAATTTAGCAATATTTGTAGAATGGAGAATGCAGTTCTACATGATTAAGAAAGGACCGATTGCAGTCAAACAATACCTCCGTTCTAAACTGTACTAGATGATGTAATAAAACATACATCATAGCTAAGGGGCCGGGCCCAACTACTTAAAAACAAACCCACATAATAATCCCCCTTCAGCAAACTTTACACTTGGCACAAGTACCGTTCCCTTGGTAACCCCCAAACCAGGCTTGTCTTTAGGATTGCCAGACAGTGAAGCGTAATTAGTCACTCCAGAGAACAAGTCTTCACTGCTTTAGAGTCCAGTGGTGGCATGCTTTACACCACTGCATCCCATGCTTTGCATTGCACTTGCTGATGTAAGGCTGGGATGCAGCTGCTCGACCTTGAACCTTTCTGTGCCCTGTTCTTCAACTAATCTGAAGGGCACATGAAGTTTGGAGGACTGTAGCTACTGACCCGGCAGAAAGTTGATGACTTCTGTGCACTATGTGTTTTAGCATCCTCCGGCCCGCTCTGTGGTTTTACGTGTTCTATCACTTTGTGGCAGAGTTGCTGTCATTCCCAATCGCTTCCACTTTGTTATAACACCTTTAACAGTTTACTGTGGAATATTTAGTAGTGAGTAAATTTCATGACTGAACTTATTGCACAGGTGGCATCCTGTCACAAAACCATGCTGGAATTTACTGAGCTCCTGAGAGCAACCCATTCTTTCACAATTGTTCGTAAAAGCAGTCTGCATAATTGGAACACCTTAATAGCAAAACAGCAATAAATGAACTTGCATTTAGTGTTGGGAAATAAGGATTCCTCATTATCATCAAATCAAAACAAATCAAATCAAATCAAATCAAATTTTATTTGTCACATACACATACATACAGGGTACGACATGCAGTGAAATGCTTTTAACGACGGTCCGGCATGAGGGAATAAAATAGGGTAAAAAGGAGAATAAAAATATAAATATAATAAAATGTAAAAGAAAAATATAATAACAAAAAAAAGAAGGCAGATAAATAAAGATATAAAGATATATAAATATATATGTATATATACATATACATATACACATATATATACATATACACATATATATATATATATATATATACACACACACATACACAGAAAATGTTATGGCAGTGTGCAGTTAAACAGTAAACAACAGTAAACAAGTTAGGCATGGTCTTTGATTGTCCATGAGTGTCCGTGTGCAGTAAGGTGTGGTGTAAAGTGTCCTTGTTCGGAATGGTGTGGTATAAAAATAAGAATATAAAAAATATGAAATAAATATGAAAAAGAAAATATGAAATGTAAAGTGCACTGTGTTGTGCAAGTCCAGTGTATAATGTGCCGTAGCACGAAAAGTGTGGTTGTGCAGGGGAAAAAGGGTGATGATGGAGAGAGTGGGCCGGTTTTTAGATCCTGGGTGTTTCCTGGTTTAAACACCGAATGGCCTGCGGGAAGAAGCTCCTCCTCATTCTCTCTGTGTTTGCCTTTAGGGAGCGGAAGCGTTTCCCCGAACGCAACAGAGAAAAGAGACCATTGTTGGGATGGCTGAGGTCCTTCACAATCTTCCTGGCTCTGGTCCTGCACCGCGTGCCGTAGATGTCCTGCTCATTCGTGCTGAAGTATACGATCAACTCAATAGTCTTGCTGACGTTTAGGAGAAGGTCGTTCTCGTCGTTGTTGGAGATCCGGCCCACCACAACGGTGTCGTCAGCAAACTTGATGATGGTTGTGGAGTTGGAAGTGGCCACACAGTCATATGTGTACAGTGAGTACAGCAGGGGGCTCAGAACACAACCCTGGGGAGCACCAGTGCTGAGGGTGAGGGTGGATGAGGTGTGTTTTCCCACCCGTACAGCTTGTGGTCTGTCCATCAGGAAGTTTGAGATCCATTGACACAGCGGCAGGCTGAGTTCCAGGACCTACAACTTAGAGGTGAGTGTGGAGGGAATTATGGTGTTAAACGCTGAACTGTAGTCCACGAACAACATCTTTGTGTAATTCCCATTTCTTTGGTCCATGTGGCTGATTGTAGTTTGGAGAAGATGTACAATTGCGTCCTCAGTCGAACGGTTCTGACGGTACGCAAACTGTAGTGGGTCCAGTGTGTCCGGTAGTGAGGCAGTGATGAAGACTCTGACCAGTCTCTCAAAGCACTTCATCACTACTGAGGTCAGAGCTACAGGGCGGTAATCATTGAGGCAGGCTCCGAGATGGTGAATGTGTTTACCTCTCTGGCTCTCTCAGCGTGCATGCTGGTTGTGCCACTAGCGCCACTAGCGTGGTTAGCTGCAGCCTCGAAACAAGCATAAAAGGTGTTTAGCTCATCTGCCAGAGAAGCGTCCGCATTCACCATTCTGGAAGATGGTTTTTTATAGTCCGTTATTGTCCTTAGTCCCTGCCACAGGCTCCTGGAGCCACCTTGTTGGAACTGTGACTCTAGTTTCCTCCCGTAGCGCCGCTTTGCATCCTTCACCGCTCTGTGAACACTGTAAGATGCAGCCTTGTATTCATCCATGTCCCCGGTGGCGAGCCCCATGTTGTAGGCAGCGGAGCGGGATCTCAGAGCGTCGCGGATGGTTTTATCCACCCATGGCTTCTGGCTGGGAAACTTTCTGATAGTGTTTTTTTGCACCATATCATCCATTAGTTTCCCGATGAATCCCACAACCGCTTCCGTAAACATGTTGACGTCATCAGAGCTGCGCCGAAACATGTCCCAGTCTGCGTCATCCAAAGCGTCCTGCAGAGCAGCCACCGATTGGTCAGTCCAGCGCGCGACCTCCCTCTGAACCGGGGCTTCCTGTTTCAGCCTTTGTTTGTAAACAGGCATGAGCAAGATGGCAGCATGGTCCGATTTCCCAAACGGTGGACGTGATTGTGCCTTGTAGCTTCTCTTAAATGTTGTGTAGCAGTGGTCCAGTGTTCTTTCGCCCCCGGTGGGGAAGGTGATGTGCTGATAAAAGTTCGGGAGTGCGCGCTTGACGTTGGCACTGTTGAAATCTCTGACCACAATGAGCGCAGCGTCATGTGTTTGGTTAGTTGCGTTAGTCCCATACTGCAGTGTCCGTGTCCGCTTGAGGTGGAATATAAACGGCACTGACTATGACCGAGCTGAATTCCTGAGGTAGATAGAAGGGCCGACATTTGATGGTCAGTAGTTCCAGGTTTGGTGTGCAGGAGCGTGAAAGAGGAACAATGCTCGTGCTTTTGCACCAGTGGTTGTTCACCATCAGACACACTCCACCTCCTCTTGACTTCCCCGACTCCAGTGTTGTCCATGCGGTAAACCGAGAAAAATTTGGCCGGCTGGACGGCGTGGTCCGGTACCGCTGGGTTCAGCCATGTCTCAGTGAAGCAGAGAAGGTTGCAGTCCCGAATGTCTCTCTGGAACTTGACCCTTGCCCTGAGGTCGTCAAGCTTGTTCTCCAGTGACTGGACGTTGGCTAACAGGATACTAGGTAAGGGAGCGCGGTGTGCACGTGCCCTCAGCCTGTTCCTGACGCCGGCTCGTTTCCCTCGCGGACGCCGGTACGGGTCGCGTCCTTTGTTCTCCCTCAGGATCTCGCTCAGCCAGCATGGGTCCGGGTTTAAAAGTGGCAAAAGGTGAGTGCATTGTACACCAATAGATATAAGAGTTTCTCTGTCATATCTATTGATGTCCATCTTGTGTAGATGGAAATAAAACTAGTTGAATAAAAGTATAAAATAAACAAAAAAAGATAAACCGTAGCCAGAGCAGTCGTGACGGCAACCGACCTCACCGGCGCCATCTTGGATCTTGTAGATTTCTTTGTCTTGCTTGTCTATGTCCTTATTATAATCTGCTTATTCCATGTCTTTAAACAGGTTTCAACTGTTATACTGTACCCTAATCTAGAACACAGGCATGTGGCCAGTTGTTTTTCCTCAGCCCAGGGATGAAGACCTAAAATTTCATTTGAAGTGTTTAGATGCAAAAGCCTGTAAGTGGTGTTTAGAATTTTCTTCTGAAATGGACATTTTCTCAGGCTCCTTTGTTCTGTCCATTAATTCCACTTTAATGGCATTAAATGGGTTATTTTTTATTGCCATTCAAGTGAATAAACTAAACATAAACATTGGCACCTAAGAAAAATGCTCATTTTATAAAAATAAAAAAAATAAATAAAAAAAATAAAATAAAATTTTTGCACCTGCTCTCTTCATATTTCCAATATGAATCAAATTTCCTTTGATTATTATTACTCATTAAACTCATGATTATTTAGTGTTGTAGTTGGTGGAGGACATTTTCAACTATTTTGTATAGATAACTGTATCTAATTATTATTATTGTTGTAACTAATTATTTTGGCTGGCTGTATTTATTCTATATGTGTAACTGAGTAGTTTTATTCATACCAAAAGATCAGTAAAAATGTATTTTGCAGCCTAACACTTTACAACTACAAAGAGCCATAAGAAGTAACAAATCATCTAGAGTACAAGTACCTGAAATCTATACTTTAGTACAGTACAGTACTTAGCCTTCAATAACACACTTCATTTCCATCACTGACTGGTTGTATTTCTATTTATGTGAGAAAATAAAAACTACACTTTGATTATATTTATAAAATGACAAAAAGCAGATTTTATTACACACTTTATATTAAGGGTTAAGGTCACTGGATCACTGTTAAGAAAAAAAAAAAGGTTTTTACATTACAGTTCATCATCAGAATTTTCAAAGTCCCTTTCACTGTCATAGTCATCAGCTGATGATTTGTTTAAAAAGTTGATGTTCTCTGCTCCAGACAAAACATGCAGGTAACAGTCTCTTGCTTGCACCCTCATACATTTTACATAGCTTTCTGTGGATGATGCGCTGCAGACCTTTCAAACCTTCTTCACTTAGGCCACATTGCGGGTCTTAAAAAGAAGAACAAAATAACATTAAGCCTTCATTAGAAACCTTATAAACAATCATCATTGTTGTGTATGTTTATTAGGGCTTTTTACTTTAATGATTAGACAGGACATGTCCTATGTAGTTATAGGAATACGCACTAGTCAAAAAACATGCAGGTGGTTGGTTTGAAATAACTTAACTTATAACATTCCTTTTCAGCTATGGAACTGGAACTGTGTTCTAAGTTAATTTTCCAGAAAAAAAATGGGGCAGCCCTTTGTTTATGCTTATGTTTGTGCCATATATTACAAATAAAGAGATACTTCCAATGAAAGATACTTCCAATGTTGATTCATCTCTGCAACAACAATTTTCTGCTCCTCCTGAAGTCGCCTTAGTGACATGATGATGTTGAATGCCTTTCTTTTTGTCCTTAAATCAACAGTGTCTGGAATGCATGTGAAAATACTTACGTCATATGGGGTTGCAGATGGACATTTGTGGCATTGTGGCTGATGTGTCATTATATAAAATATTTGTCAGAAGACTAGTGTACATACCACTGTGTGGTAGCTGCCATGGCCAAGCTGTCTCACCAGACAAAATGGTTTCCAAGCACAGAGTTTTTTTGGCTTTGGAACCATTATGTTGTATTTCTCCACAACTGATGTCAGGATCCCCTTCTCTTCCCTGATCTTGTGGCAGATCCTGGCCTGACCTTTATTGCCATCTGTATCTTTATAGAGACGCTGGGAACGCCCCTTGATACTCACCACCAGCACCTCAATTCTGCTGGCCAAAGCATCCACATCATTTGTGGTGGTTGTTGTTGCTGAGAAGAAATTACAACAAGAGTAACAATTACAATTATTTACAACTAAATGTATTACTAGTAACATATATATATACATATA
>MU551670.1:41949-52105 GCA_024362625.1 Silurus asotus
CCTGAGCAGTGTGGGTAAGTGCAGTTTGAAGAACTTCATTGAGTTTCAGGACGTCCTCAGTCATTTGTTCAATTCCCACCACAGCTTCAACAGAGCTGTCGATCTGAAAATGGAACATTTGCTTCTAGTTAAAAATACCTGATCACCTCAAAGTCATGCAGGCAAGTTCAAATTCAAATTTTTTTTTTCACATACACATATGACATAGTGAAATCCTTTATACCTCTGTCCAACTTAGAAGTAAAAACATAATAAAATAAAAATAAAGTATAAAAAGGGTTTATTAAAGTATAACTATAAAATGTAATACATACATACATATATATATATAAATACTAGAAAAAAATATATACACATTATTTAGACAGAAGGGATGGAATTATTATTAGACAGACATTGATAGAATTACAGATAAAAATGACCCAGTTTGAACTGTCCATGTGCTGCTATTAAAGTGTTTAAAGTGACTCTGTGCTGTGCTAGTCAAATTTCATAATGAATGCGATACATACAATTAAAAATTAAACAAACATAGAACATAGAAGACAACCCACCTGGTAATCTTCTGGTACCTGAGAAGGGTATCGTGCCTCATGACCAAACATCATATAGAAAGGAAAGAACTTTGTTGTCATCTGTTTTTTTGGCCTTAGTCCAAACATAACAGCATCAAGGTGTTCATCCCACTGCTTCGTTTGTTTTGGAGACCAATTTGCCGAGAGCCCTTAAACAAATAATTAACATTAAAATAGTTTTAGCAGAAGATATATATAAGTACCTGTGTATTCTTTACTTGGTTTCTAACAATCCTTACAAACGCCATTTTAGTTCTGCAATAAACACATTACATTTTCATATAGGTGGATGTAAAAAAATGTAAGGATCTTTGTGTTAAAATTGATGTAAAAATTTAGTACCTCTGTATGGTTCCATTCATTCTTTCGACTAGACCGTTGGTCTGGGGATGATAGGGTGAGCACAAACTCCTTTTGATGGCAAGAATTTTGGACACATTTTAGTTGATCTGATTATAAAACAAAATTGTTATTTAATAATTGTCAATATAGGTAAATATTTATAGTAAATTTGAGCACTGTATGGTATGTTACAGCTTGGATTTACCTGATTAACAAACTCCCTCCCTTGGTCTGTGAGTATGCGTTTTGGTGCCTCAAACTGATTGAAAAAATTTGATAATACAGTTTGTGACCTCCTCTGCAGACTTACTTCTGAGTGGATAAGCCTGTGGCCATTTAGTCAAGTAATCAATTAATACGCATATATATTGATTGCCACTGTCTGTGCAAGCAAGTTTCCTGATCAGATCCATCCCCAAAAGTTAGAAGGGTTGTGTGACCTTGCAAAAAATATGATAATTACAATTTGATAAAAATATTTAGTAAATTACGTAAGTATTCTATTACATACATGTGCAATTAAATATAACGTGTTCTGGGTGTCTGGGAGGGATGGATGGATGGATGGATGGATGAAAAGATTGATAGATAGACAGACAGATAGATAGATTACCTGTATAGGTGTAATTTTGACCTATTCTTTAATTGATGCTTTAGTGGCCTGACATGCCACACATTAGCCACCTGTTTAAAAAGAAATTATCAGTAAGCATCAAAAGAAAAGAAAGATTTTATTCAATTTGTTAACTTTGATCAGTGTCATTACCCATTTGTCAAGATCCTCGGACATCCCTGGCCAGTAAAACCTTTTGGATATGGCATCTTTGGTTTTTTTTTTTGTTCACAATGTGCACCAATGCTGCTAGCGTAAAACTCTATAAAGCATTTATTTGCATCCTCTGCACCACAGACAACCTTTAATCTCAGTTCACAGGCAATTCCTTTGTATCTTCTGTAGTAGAGCTGACTATCTGAATGATATAGTAACAAAAAAATACCTATTAAATAAAGCATCAAGAATTACAATTATACAGTACAAATCTAGACATCTGTACATCGGGTCCTTCGTCAAACAATGTAAAACAAATTGTGTAAAAATGAAAGCTTAGCATAAAATTAAATTATAAAAATAACAGGCCTCTTTTAAATTATCCTAATGGAATATAATAATATATAGCTACATTTTATGTTGCAAAAGGGTTTTAAAAATAACAATATTGTTCCCTTTCAGGAACTCAAACTGCGTTGAAACGCTTTGGGAACGCGCCTGAGTGTTTACGCTCTAAAACAATGTGTGTAATCAGTAAAAAAATTGGACGCTGGCCGTCACGACTAGGAGTATAAAGCGCATATGAGAGAGGACAGCGGCAGCTTCTGTTGTTCAGGAAGCGCTCTGTGTGTTGTGTTGTCTGTCAGATTGTTTGTCGAAAAAAAGAAAAAAAAAAAAGGAAGGGAGATCTATGTATTTTCCGGGAGCGGAACACGCTCGTCGGTTCTCGAGAGATCCGGCTGCGTGTCTATGACTTCGCTCCACTTCTCTAAGGAGAGAGCTCGCGTATCAGGGTCTGCCCCGCTCTCGCTGAGGCGGAGCGGCGCGGCAGTTCCTGTGCTCGCATGGACTTCGCAGAGGGTTTCGAGACGGGCTTATCCCTTTCTCCAACCTCACCTGCTTTGTCCAGCGCTCGCTCGCAGGCTCGAAGCACGCCTTTCGGCGGATTCTTCCTCCTGCGACGAGGGCATTGGCTCCGCCTCTCTTTCTCTGAGGAGAAGGAGGGGGGGCGCTTTGCGAGCTAGGCTCATAGAGCTTTGGAGTTGGGGGTGGAGCTATGTCGCTTCCTGAGGGATGCGTCTGCGCGCATTCTGCGCATTTTTTGGCTTAGATTCTCTGCACATTCTGTGCATGTTCTGCGCGTATTGCGCCGCGCACATTCTGCTCACTTTCGGCTCAGATTCTCTGCGCATTCTATGCATGATCTGCGCATATTGCGCCGTGCTCATGGTGACGCGCGCATTCTGCTCTCACTCCTCGTATTAAGATAAAATTATTAAAGTAAATGACGCTCGGAAGCATGCCTTTCGGCGGATTCTTCCTCTGCGGCGAGAGCGTAAGCTCCGCCTCTCTTTCTTTGAAAAGGGGGCAGCGCTTTGCGAGCTAGGCTCATACAGCTATGGAGTTAGGGGCGGAGCTATGTCGCTTCCCGAGGGATGCGGCTGCGCACATTCTGCGCATTTTTCGGCTCAGTTTTTCTGCACATTCTGTACATGATCTGCGCATATTGCGACGTACTTATTTTGCCGCGCACATTCTGCTCGCGTTTTTTGTGCGATCGCTCCACTCCCGTAGAGCACTCCTCGAGTGGGGTTCTCTCACTCCCCGTAGCAATGTAAATAATAATAATAATAATAATAATAATAATAATAATAATAATAATAAATTTGTATGTGTATATAGCCTTTTTCTGACACCAGGTCGCAACCTTCATGTCTGGATTTTCCTGTCCTTTCCAGACCTGTACACTAAGTGTCATGGTCATGGGCATGGCCCTTTCGGCATTGTATTGAAAAAAAAAGAAAGAGGGTATGGAGCGATGCTGCGGGTTGGAAAGATGCTTGCGAGCTATCTCTCTCCTGGGATCGCTTCCTCCCCTAAGACCCCGTCGGCGGGCACTGTCCTGACTGCAGCCCTCGTCTCCCATCGGGAGGTGCAGAAACGCGGTGTCGCGACTCACTCTCCCCTGAGGAATCCTGCGTGGCGCTCGCGTCGAGGCCACGTGAGGTGACAGGTCTGAGGACTGTCATCTTCAACAGGATGACTTCAATAAAGAGATCCTGACACAGACCTTTCTGGGGATCTGGCTGTAAAGGGGCATGCCACAACGCTTTATCCGGTGCCCACCTTGTTCCAGCCCCCTCAGGGACCTGGTCCGTTAACCCTGCCACCCTCGGTGCTTCAGGGCACGGCCAGCTCCGGCGAGCTCTCTCCAAGGTCTCCACCCGGCATTGTTGTGGTCCCGGAGATTCTGCCTCCCCTGAAAAACTGGGGATCTGGCCGTGAAGGGGCGTGCTGCGCCGCTTTATCTGGTGCCCGCCTTGTTCCGGCCCCCTCAGGGACCTGGTCTGTTAACCCTGCCACCCTCTGTGCTTCAGGGCACGGCCAGCTCCGGCGAGCTCTCTCCGTGGCCTCCACCCGGCATCGTTGTGGTCCCGGAGATCTTGCCTCCCCTAGAGCCGTCTCAGGGTGCTCCCTTGGCTCTGGACCGGAGGTCAGTCTCGAGAGACTGGTACCCTTGAGGCGCTTTCTGGCAGCTTGGCAAGCTCTTCCAGATGTGTCCTGGTGGGTCCTGCGTACTGTGGAGCGAGGCTATTCGATTCAGTTCGGGTCTCCTCCGCCCCATTTTTACGGGGTTCTTCTCACCCTGGTGGAAGGCCGGCAGGCTCTGGTCATAGGACAGGAAGTAAACACTCTCCTGAGGGGAGGGCATCGAGGTGGCCCCTTCATCAGTATGAGAGTCTAGGTTATACACCTGGAACTTCATAGTTCCTAGGGTACACGGAGGGTTACGTCCTATCTTAGATCTACGTCAGCTGGACCGCTCTCTCATTAGACTCAGGTTCAAGATACTGACCCTCAAGCAGGTCGTGCTTCAAATCAGATCCGAGGACTGGTTTGTCACGGGAGGTCTGAAGGATGCGTACTTTGATGTATCCATCCTACCTTCTCGCAGGAAGTTCTTGGGGTTCGCTTCGGGGCCGGAGCTCACCAATCCAGGTTCTTCCGTTTGACCTTGCCTATTCACCCCGTACCTTCATGATACATGTGGACTACTTCACTGAAAGGTTGATCCAAGCTCATTCTGTGCTGTTGGCGGTCCGGCATTGAGGTGTCGTTCTCGCCCACATGAAGGCGTTGGGGTTTTCGGCTACATGCCGGGAAGAGTGTGCTTTCTCCATTACTGAGAACCACCTATCTCAGTGTCGTTTGGGATTCGACTACTTTGTGTGTGCAGCTTTCCCCTGCCCACATTGTAGCCATCCATGCGGCCCTCAGGAAGGTCAGGGAAGGGCGGCCTCTCACTGTTGACTAGTTCCAGGCACTGCTAGGGCTTATGGCAGCTACGTCCAGTGCGATTCCACTTGACCCGCTGTACATGAGACCCTTTCAGTGGTGGCTCAGGGCCCACGGGTTCTCATGGAGGGGTAACCCCCTCCGCACTATCAAGGTCACGCGGCGATGCCTACGTGCCTTAGATGTTTGGAGAGATCCCTGGCTCCTATCTCCAGGCCCTGTGCTGGGGTGTCCCCAGTCTTTGCTTATGCTAACGGCGGATGCGTCCCTCACGTGGTGGGGAGCGCTCATGGCTACGTCAACCATCTAGGAGATCTGCGTTCGTGCCCCCGGTGCAGGCTTGCACACCAGATCCTCCTTTGGGCCCAGGGGGAGCTCCTCTCATTGAGAGCAGTTTACATCCCGGGCTGGTTGAACGAGGCAGCAGACACCCTGTCGAGGCGGGTGTTGAGACCCGGGGAATGGCAGGTATATCTCAGGCTTGGCTGAGGCTGTGTCTGCAAGCTTCCCCCTGTCGCGCTGCTTCTGGGAGTTCTGGAGAGGGTTCGCCGGGACGGAGTCAGTCTCCTCCTGGTGGCGCCATGGTGGCTGCGCAAACTATGTTTCGCAGACGTGGTGGCTCTCCTCGAGCATCCTCCGTAGAGGATTCCTCTGAGGAGGGGTCTCCTTTACCGGTTAGGGGGTGCTATATTTCACCCCTGCCCAGAGCTGTGGAAGATGTGGCCCCTGAGGGGGCACAGCTCCAAGGTTCTGGTCTCTTCTCCTAGGTGGTAGAGATCATTCTCCGCTCCAGGGCTCCCTCCACGAGGAGGTCGTATGCCGCCAGGTGGCAGCTGTTCTGCTCGTGGTGTGAGCACCACCAGCTGGATCCAGTCCACTGCCTGGTTGGTTCAGTGCTGGGATTCCTCCAGGGACAGTTGCCAGGGGTTGGCTCTGTCCACCCTAAAAGTCTACGCAAGGGTCCCTGGGGGGGCCTCTTTTTTCTGAACCCCCCCTTTGAGCCTTAGCCGAGGCACCTTTCAATCAAGACCTCGTTCTTGTTGGCCATCTGCTCTATCAAAAGGTAGGGGAGGCGCTGTTGGTGACTGACTAATTTTTTTCGTTCCCTCAGGGAACCAGGGTTACATACGTAACCTAGAGACGATTTATCACATAGTCTTATGTCAAAATACCTTCAATGTCAAAAATAGCATTTTTTTTCCGAAAATTTGACTTCTGGTCCTTGGATAATCCCAGAGGATACCCACCACCAGTTTTGTAGGTTACAATAGGATACATTGTAGGATCCATAATCTACAGACCAAAAAGCACAAATGAATAAATAAGAGTTGGCTGTTAACAGGTTTTTTTTTTGCATAGATTTCTATATCTTGTTTTACTAATTGATAGTATGATGGTAAAAAAAAAAAAAAAAAAAGTGTAACATCTAAAATTGTAACATTTAAAAATGTTTACATCCAAAGGTAACAAAAGTTTAACAATTAAATGTTTTTTCCTCTTGATGTAGACTAACACAGAAAGGACCTTTGAATGTTACAACATATTAATGTGATTTATCCATTATTCATTATTCAACTGATTTCAAGATAGGCAGACACATTTTAATATAAATAAATAAATATACAAATAAATAAAAAAATAAAATAATGTAAATAATTTAAAAAAAAAAGGAAATTCTATCACTTTTCTTTTACGTAAGATTTGCAAAGCTGTGATAAGCTACTATAGCTGACAAACCAAAAAATGTGAATAGTGTTAAGGAGCACAATACCCTCTAGCGTACACAACACATACACAAATCTTTTAAAGTGATTCCTATACTTGTTGTGTTGTTGTTTGCTTTAATTTTAAGGTGGAGAGAGTAATAAAATATTCTACTCAGAGGTGTTTGCCTTAACAATGGGGGTAGGGAGGGGGATTCTAGTATAGTTCGAAAGTTTAGAACCAACCCCGACACCCCACCACACCCCACACCCCGCCCAACCCCCACTGTTAAAAAAAAAAACTTGATAAATTTAAAATAAGCTACATCATTGACATTACAGTACAGAAGATATATCATACTAGTTGCTTTTAATTGAAGGAACACCTTTACAAATTAAGGCACAATAACCATAAATAAATAAATAACTGTGAGTAATCTGCTTTTTAAGAATGTCATTAACGACAATAATTGAAATGGCAAATGCAGATTAAGTATTCAGACAGTGAGCACACGCACTGAACAACTTGAACAACACTGAACAACTTTGATTCGATGGCATTTGGCTTTCAGCTGGGTCTGCATCATTGGCGCCTGTCCTGTCCGTCTCCAACTTTCTTTCTTGCCCATCAATCAAATCAGTGCAGTAGTTTGCTCCCATTTAGAAATCATGGAGGGGTCTGAAATTGTCATCGTAGGTGCATGTCCACTGTGAGAGACATAATCTAAAGAAAAAAATCCAGAAATCACAATATATGATTTTTAAACTATTTATTTGTATGATACAGCTGCAAATAAGTATTTGAACACCTGTCTATCAGCTAGAATTCTGACCCTCAAAGATCTTTTAGTCTGCCTTTAAAATATCCATATCCACTACATTTTCCTAAATTAGATGCACCTGTTTGAGTACGTTAGCTGCATAAAGACACATGTCCACCCCATACAATCAGTAAGAATCCAACTACTAACATGGCCAAGACCAAAGAGCTGTCCAAAGACACTAGAGACAAAATTGTACACAGGTTTATCTTATCTTATCTTATCTTATCTTATCTTATCTTATCTTATCTTATCTTATCTTATCCACAAGGCTGGAAAGGGCTACGGGGAAATTGCCAAGCACCTTGGTGAAAAAAGGTTCACTGTTGGAGCAATCATTAGAAAATGGAAGAAGCTAAACATGACTGTCAATCTCCCTCGGACTGGGGCTCAATGCAAGATCTCACCTCGAGGGGTCTCAATGATCCTAATAAAGGTGAGAAATCAGCCCAGAACTACACAGGAGGAGCTGGTCAATGACCTGAAAAGAGCTGGGACCACCGTTTCCAAGGTTACTGTTGGTAATACACTAAGACGTCATGGTTTGAAATCATGCATGGCACGGAAGGTTCCCCTGCTTAAACCAGCACATGTCCAGGCATGTCTTAAGTTTGCCAATGACCATTTGGATGATCCAGAGGAGTCATGGGAGAAAGTCATGTGGTCAGATGAGACCAAAATAGAACTTTTGGGTCATAATTCCACTAAACGTGTTTGGAGGAAGAAGAATGATGAGTACCATCCCAAGAACACCATCCCTACTGTGAAGCATGGGGGTGGTAGCATCATGGTTTGGGGGTGTTTTTCTGCACATGGGACAGGGCGACTGCACTGTATTAAGGAGAGGATGACCGGGGCCATGTATTGCGAGATTTTGGGGAACAACCTCCTTCCCTCAGTTAGAGCATTGAAGATGGGTCGAGGCTGGGTCTTCCAACATGACAATGACTCTAAGCACACAGCCAGGATAACCAGGAAGGTGCTCTGTAAGTAACATATCAAGGTTCTGGCGTGGCCTAACCAGTCTTCAGACCTAAACCCAATAGAGAATCTGTGGAGGGAGCTCAAACTCCGTGTTTCTCAGCGACAGGCCAGAAACCTGACTGATCTAGAGAAGATCTGTGTGGAGGAGTAGGCCAAAATCCCTCCTGCAGTGTGTGCAAACCGGGTGAAAAACTACAGGAAACGTTTGACCTCTGTAATTGAAAACAAAGGCTACTGTACCAAATATTAACATTGACTTTCTCAGGTGTTCAAATACTTATTTGCAGCTTTATCATACAAATAAATATTCAAAAAATCATACATTGTGATTTCTGGATTTTTTTCTTTAGATTATGTCTCTCACATTGGACATGCACCTACGATGACAATTTCAGACCCCTCCATGATTTCTAAGTGGGAGAACTTGCAAAATAGCAGGGTGTTCAAATACTTATTTTCCTCACTGTACTTTAAGTAAAAGTATACAAAAACTACTCAAGTACAGTTTTGTGAGTACATGTACAGTAATTTATTACTTTCCACCTCTGGTTTAGTTTGATTTCATTTGTAACAAAAAGCTTTTTGAACTTTCATGACTTCCAGCTAGTTGTCTTATAATCTTTGCTACACCTGAAGGATTCAACACGAATGTAATCAACCCTAGTCAACTCTACAGTAAATCTGGCTATAATGTGACAATAGAAACATATTAACCTTTCAAAATGACAAGTCAAAAGAAAGTTGTTAAAAGTTGTTTTCTTCACGTCCTGCTGTTTACACCTGGAAATTATTATTTTACACACTAATATCTTGAAAATAAAGTGTTAATGCCAATATCTGTCATTAAAGACTAATTACACAGGTAAAACTCCTACTGTTTTGCGCCTCCTCTTTGGCACACGGCATCCCCACACCCAAGGCAGAGTCCTGATTGGTCAATCATTGATGTGTTTGGGTGTTGGATAAAATATTACACTTTAGATTGAACAGCAAGTACAGCGAGGTTGAAATAACTTTCAAAAAGCATAGCTGTATCATTTTTTGGAGTATTGCATTGGTAAACCTTCCAAACTATTAGAAAATATCTTACTTTCGACTTTGTCCATTAATATTCAATTAATACTTATACATTTATTTATTTTACAGAATCACAAAATCTTATTTAATGCTTTGCAAACCAAAGACATCACACAAATAAAAAAAAACCAGTGAAACTTTGTTTATTTTTATTTGACAGAGATTTGTTTATGGAAGAAAAATAAACATTCAGCTTGCCTAAATAATACCCGCCTAAATAATACAGCTGTCCATGTTGTTAGCATAAATGTAGTATTTTACGCATACATTATTACTTGTGTAGGTGTATCACAGCAAGTTTGGTAACTCTGATTATAAAGGAAAAAGAAATAGAAGAGGGGGTAGAATTCAGGCAGGGGGTATACAATTAGCTTATGTAAATAATGCCCCCCTAAATAATACAGCTGTCCATGTTGTTAGTTCAAATGAAGTATTTTACACATACATTATTACTTGTGTAGGTGTATCACAGCAAATTTGGTAACTGTATAGTATTGTAGTATTTTTTTCACAGCAAGTTTGGTAACTCTGAGTATGAAGGAAAAAGAAATAAGTGTGGGGGGCGGGGGGGGGGGGGGGGGTTGGGGT
>MU551670.1:52477-74977 GCA_024362625.1 Silurus asotus
ATATATATATATATATATATTAAAATTTTCATAACATTTTTACACAAGAAAAATCAGTGAAAACACTATTTTTAAAAAGTCGTAAAAAAAAAAAAGAAATTTCCTCCTTATTCCACTTTTTAATATTTTCTAAATGAATTATGCTTATAAATATAAAAATTCATATATCACTTTTTGTCAATTTATTGTACCTGCCAGGGAGCTTCCTGATCCTTCTCCTGTGCGTACCCTGCCTGCAAGGAGCTCCTCGCCAACGTACTGTTCACACACACCTGAGACTCGTTTGGCATTTATCACCATAGCATATATAAACTCCTCACTAACACATTCACACTGTCAGTTATTATCTATGGTTTTGCTGCTCATCCCAAGTATTTCCCATGTGTTGTTCAGTGCCATGCTTCTTTCTTGGATTCTACACAGACTACCTTTTGTTTCAGTACCACCGGAATATTCACCTTCAAGGCGAGTGTTGTGTTTGGCTTTGCCCTGTGTCGCAAATCAACTCTGTTTTGCTTTCACTTCGGCTTTCACCTCCAGTTTCATCGCATAACAGAATAACTGACCATAAAGCAGAAAAGAGTGATTCTTCAGCTCTTACCTGGCGATGGATACCTCCTCCGATGCGGTTCGGGATCTCGTCGCCGCACTTTGAGTCTCCTTTCCATCCACCGCGGCTCATCCAAACCCCGTGGTGCTCCCGAGAGCTTTTTCGGGAGAAGCTTCAGAGTGCCGCGGCTTCCTGCTCCAGGTAAACCTCTATATAGGGTTTGCAGCCACAGCATTTTCCATCTGAGCCATCCAAGGTAGTGTTTCACATCTCACTCCTCTCCGGAAGAGCAGCTTAGGCTCAATCGCTGTGGGATGCGGCTAGCCCGGTAATAAACGCCTATGCCCAGTTCACCACGAACTTTCCAGAGGTCTTCAGCGCCGCTTCCGGACCTCTGGACTCCTTCGTTACACCCTCAGGACACTACGAGTACTGGGTCATGCGGTACAGCCTCTCCATCGCTCCGGCCGTCTTCCAGGGGTTCATGAACGAAGTGATCCTACCCGTCCTCCAGAAGTACATCATGGTTTACATCAGGGGTTGCCAACCAGTCAGAGACTGAGAGTCACATTTTTGACCGTGTTACCGCAAAGAGCCACATCATACACATCAGCACACATGAACATCACCCATCCCTTCCTCTTACACACACACACACACACACACACACACACACACACACACACACACACACTGCTCAGGCAGATTTATTGTAAATGTCACACACCAACATAATGACAGAAATTGACTTCTACAGTTCTAAGACTACAGGACAGTAATTTTCAACAATGAACATTGTGTGCACTGTCTCACACACACACAAACTCTTAGTATAACCAAGTCCACAAACAAAAATATAAAAATTTACAATAGCGTTTTTCTTTTACTATGCATGTTACTTAGTGGGACATTTTGGCATCCTTGGCAATCCCCTTTAAATCTGCCTTGTATTCCGCAGGGGTGGGCAATTAATTTTTACAAGGGGCCACGTGAGAAACCTACGAGAGGGCCACACCAACGATTATATTTTAGGGATGCACCGAAATGAAAATTCAATATAAATGGCAATGAAATCCATAATTTTGTGTGTTTTGCCTTTTGCCTTGGCACCATCACTGGAAAACTTTCCTGCCTTTTCAAAAGCGTCCTCTACAGACGGAGTGCGCATGCTCGGATTGACTTTGCGCGCCACGTTCTTCTCATATTTAGAATGCAATCGGGATGTTTGGATTTCAGGTGATAAATTTAACCCGACTTGGAGAAACTCTTTGCAGATACACCCCCTCTTGAAATTTCAGCATTGCATGTTTTGCAAATCTCTCTCCGCACACTGCAGACATGTTGCTCTTATCCAGATAACCGTGTGCTGCTGCGCTTTTTTATTGCGTCATTACTATTGTGTTTCTGCTGTGGTGTTTCGGTGATTTAAGTATTTCTGAAAATTCTCAGTGCATCCCTGTAATTTATGATTGGCCTCATGCCAAGGTCTGATACACCGCAAAGTTTCCCAGTAGGGGCACAAGCTCATTTAAGTCTAAAATATACCGTATTGAACTTAAAAGCAAAGTAAACACGCACATTAAAAATCAAACACAAAAATCGATATGAACGTAAGAGCCGCATGAAACCGGCCAAAGAGCCGCGGGTTGGCCACCCCTGGTTTACATCAACGACATCTTAATCTACTCACGGAACCTGGAGGAGCACCAACGTCACGTGCGTGACGTCCTAGGGGCACTTCGTTCCCACCAGTAACGTCCGAGTTCCCCCGGGAAAGGATTCAGTTCCTGGGTTACGTGATCAGCGCACAGGGGATACAGATGGATGAAGGCAAGGTGAAGGCCGTGAAGAACTGGCCCATTCCGGAGTCTATTAAGGAGCCCGGCGATGTGTCCTACCGGCTGGAGCTGCCGCCAAGGTATCGCATTCACCCTACCTTTCACATGTCCCTGCTGAAACCATGTGTCTCGCCTTCCTCTTGCCCTCCAGGTGACCCTGCGGTGTCCGTCCAGCCGGAGGTTGTAGCTTAGCCCAACGTCTATGCGGTGAGGGTCCTGGATTCCAGAGGGTACGGGGGGGTCGCCTTGAGTACCTGTGGACTGGGAGGGTTACGGTTCGGAGGAGCGGTCTTGGGTGGCCCGGCAGGACGTGCTGGACTCAGCGCAGCGTTCCATGATGCTCACCCCCGCCGCCCGGCTAGGGGTGACTATAGGTCGTCCTCGTCGCAGGGTCACTGCATCCGGTGCTGCCATTGAGGGAGGGGGTTGTGCCCCGCCCGCACGGAGCTTCTGGCCGGCGTAGTGTTTACACACACACACCTAAAACTCGTTTGGCACTCATCACCATACCATACATAAACCCCTCACTTTTACATTCACACTGTCAGTTATTATCTATGATTTTGCAGCTCATCCCACGTATTTCCCGTGTGCTGTTCAGTTCCGTGCTTTTTCCTAGCGCACCTTGGATTCTACACAGACTACCTTTTGTTTCAGTTCATTCTCAGTGGACCACACTCCCGCTGCGCATCACCGGAATATTCACCTTAAAGGTGAGTGTTGTGTTTGGCTTTGCCAAACAGCAATACATTTGTCAATCTCTTTCGTGCCTGGTCTGTGACGAAAGCCGAAATGACGCCACACATCGGCTTTGTACACTGAAGCTGGAGCTGGAAATATTATTTTATCCTCCATTACTAGCAGCTAACTATTTTAACATTAACATTAGTAGCGTGCCGTTATGCTAGTACTTCCTGTCACTGTTTAAGTTCAGAGATAAGAAGACTGCGATCTAACAGCTGGGATATAAACGGAACAAAATGAAACTGCCATGATTCTGTATAATTATTTTAAATGTTATTTATTTAATTATTTTTATTTTTTTATAAATATCGATATTTTGTTTTTGAGAATCGATACAGTATCGTCAAACAAAATATCGCGATACTCACGTGTATCAATATTTTCTTACACCCCTAGTATTTTAACAAAATAATTTTTTGTGAAATTATAATTATCAATATGAAAATTAATATTTTCATAATAACTATCATATTTTTTTGAAAAGAGCACAATTATTGTCAAAGCATGATTTATTAAGTCCTATTCCATACTTAACATGTAAAAACATTGTGGTCAAAAGCATGCGATATGTGCAAAAATGACATGGTTCGAAAAAGCGTTTTCCTTTCATCCTGCGAGGCTGAAACTTGTTGAATCTCTTTTTCAGCTTTTAGTAAGCTCTTTCATTACAGCACATACACGGCTTGGCCAAACATGTAGAATTTATGTGTCATTGATGACTTATGACTTTCTAAAACTGATTTGTTCACTTTTTACAGTTTTTCATTAAATTATGATTATGAATATGAAAATTAATATTTTCATAATAACTATCATATTTTTTACGAAACAAGCGCTTTTTTTGACAAAACATGATTTATTAAGTATATTTATATTTATATTTAATCATCATCATGTAAAAACATTGTGGTCAAGAGCATGCGATATGTGCAAATATAACATGGTTCGAAAACCGTTTTTCTTTCTCTTTCCTCTCTTTCTGTACTGAAAGAGAGGAAGCTTTTTCATTACAGCACATACACGGCTTGGCCAAACAGGTGGAACTTTTGTTTTTTTTGCTGATTTATGACTTTTACAACTGATTTGTTTACTTTTTACAGTTACATCTGTAAACATATTTTATTATTAATTTTTTTTTTATTTCATGTTTTTCCCCTTTTTCCACCTTGAAAATATGCTTACAAATAAGAAAAATCCATTTTTTCCAATAGATGATTGGGAAAACAGATGTAAATATAATGAAAAAAAAAAAAAGTAATATTTCTGTCAAAACATGATTTCCCATTTAAATGTTTTTAGTTCACTTATTCCCTTTTGTAATGTGTATTAATAAAATTATGCTAATTAATATCAATTAAAAAATTTAATTTAAAACATTAATATTTTCATAATTACTTAAACTTTTGTAAGAAAAAAGTTGTTTTTAACAAAACTTGATTTTAAATGTCGTTTTTTTTCCCCTTATTTCATTTATTTACAGTTTTTAACGAAATTATGCTAATGAATATGAAAACTCGTATTTTCCCAATAGATGAAAAAATGATGAAAAAAATGAATATTTCTGTCAAAATATGATTTGGCATATAACATTTTTAAGTTTTTCGAGTCACGTTGCATTTAAAATGTATTTTCCTGAAATGTACCTTTGAAATAAGAAAATTCGTATTTTTACAACAATAAATTCAAAAGGTTATTATATCGTGTCTGTATTTTTGTAAACTTATTGCACCTTTTTTCATGAAATTATGCATATGAATATAAAAATTCATATTTTCACAACAACTCTATCTTGAATAAATAATACGTAATTTATCTCAAAACAAATGTCACCATCATCATTCACATTTTGCATGTTTAACTGCTTTTTAATGAAATAATGTTTAAAAATGCACATTTCATATGAACTATATTTTTTTGAAATTTTTACATTTTTTTTACCAAATTTGATTTGTCATGTCACTGTTTTTGTTCCACTTTTATTGGTTTGTAATACATTTTTGCTTATGAGCATGAAAATTCATACTATCTATCTTTTCTGGAAAAAGGTCATATTTTGGTCAAAACATGATTTAGCATGTAACATTTTTAGTTTTTTTCGTTTAAGCCTCGTACTTTGTAATTTTTTTCATGAAACTTTGCTTATGAAAATGAAAATTCATATATTATTAAAATTTAGTTTTGTCATTAAAATCTGATTTTGATTATGAAAACATATTTTTACTAGTTTTGAAATCATGCTTAAAATTTCATATTAACTTCTTCTTCTTCTTCTTCTTCTTCTTCTTCTTCTTCTTCTTCTTCTTCTTCTTTTTCTTCTTGTTCTTCTTCTTTTTCTTTCGGCTGCTCACATTAGGGGTCGCCACAGCGGATCATCCGTCTCCATACCACCCTGTCCTCTACATCTGCCTCTTTCATACCAACTACCTGCATGTCTTCCCTCACCACATCCATGAACCTCCTCCTTGGCCTTCCTCTTTTCCTCCTACCTGGTGGCTCCATCTTCAGCATTCTCCTACCAATATAATTCATGTCCCTCCTGTGTACATGTCCAAACCATCTCAATCTCGCTTCCCTCACCTTGTCACCAAAACATCCTACATGTGCTGTCCCTCTATAAACTAATTTCTAATCTTGTCCATCCTCGTCACTCCCAAGGAAAACCTTAACATCTTC
Organism: Silurus asotus; assembly: GCA_024362625.1. Taxonomy (NCBI): domain Eukaryota; kingdom Metazoa; phylum Chordata; class Actinopteri; order Siluriformes; family Siluridae; genus Silurus; species Silurus asotus. Next base: position 58,283 of record MU551670.1, read on the forward strand.
AGCTCTGCTAGCTCCAGCTCCGCCTCCTGCCTTTTACGCAATGCCACTGTCTCTAATCCATACAACATCGCAGGTCTCACCACAGTCCTATAAACTTTCCATTTCATTCTTGCAGATACCCTACTATAACAAATCACTCCTGTCACTCTTCTCCACCCACTCCACCCTGCCTGCACTCTTTTCTTTACTTCTCTAAAACACTCTCTATTACTTTGCACTGTTGACCCCAGGTACCTGAACTCCTCCACCTTCTCCACCTCTTCTCCCTGCAACCCCATCACTCCACTGCCCTCCCTCTCATTCACACACATGTACTCTGTCTTACTCCTACTGACTTTCATTCCCCTTCTCTCCAAAGCATATCTCCACCTCTCCAGGCTCTTCTCAACCTGCTCTCTACTTTTACCACAAATCACAATATCATCTGCAAACATCATAGTCCAGGGAGACTCCTGTCTGACCTCGACCATCAACCTATTATATTTTTATGAAAAGAGTAAAATTCTTGTCAAAACTTGATGTCATTACCTTTTTTATTTTCTTCATATTTTTTTTTATCGTTTTTTTGATAAAATTTTGCTTAGGAGTATGAACATTTATATTTTAATAATAACTGTCCTATTTTTTTTTAAACAAAATACATCCATTTCTTATACCATGATTTCTCATGTCAATTTATTTTTCAATTCACAATTTAATGGTTGTTATTAATATAAAAATTATTTTCATAATTAATTTTTTTTTTATGGAACTATGTTTTTTACGAAACATTATTTTTTATTTCACGTTTTTCCAGCCATTCCACTTTTAAACATTTTGTAAATGAAATTATGCTAATTAAAATTAAAAGTCATAAAAAAGATGAAAAAAATTATGAAAAAAGTAATATTTCTGTCAAAACATGATTTCTCATGTCAATTTTTTAGATCTTTCGTTTACTTATTGCCTTTTGCTATGGCTACTAATGAAGTTAGGCTAATTAATATAAAAATTAATATTTTCATAATTTCATTTTGTATGAAAAATGTCTTGTTTTAACAAAACTTGAATTTAAATGTCATGTTTTTCCCCTTATTCCATTTTTATAGATTTAATTAAATTATGTTTGTGAATATGAATATTCATATCTTCCCAATAGATGAAAAAGATGAAAAAGTATGAAAAAATAATATTTCTGTCAAAACTTTATTTGGCATGTAATTTTTTTTTTTTTTTCATTGTATATCGTATTTTCATACCAATAGACATTTTTGTCAAAAATTTATATTTCATGTCAGTTTTTTGTCAATTTATTGTACCATTGTAGTTTTTTCATGACATTTTGCCTTTGAACATATTCATATTTTCACAGTAACTCTAACCTTTAACATTTTTTATTTTTCTCAAAACAAATCTGTCACCATCATTCCCTTTTTGCAATTTTAACAGTTCTTTAATGAAATTATGCTATATTTCATAATTTTGCATAATTTAATTTTAACTATTTTATTTTTATGAAAAAAGACATTAAAAAAAAAACTTTTGTCATGAACTTTTTGTTCACTTATTTCACTTTTACTAATACATTTTTACTGATGAGCATGAAAATTTGTACTATCATACTTTTTCTGGTAAATGTCAACTTTTTGTCAAAACATGTCAATTTGTATTTTTGTTTTGTTCACAAAGCCTTTTTAATGGTTATTTATAAAATAATGCTAATTAACCCAGCCATTAGGGAGGCACAAGCGAGTGCACTCTTAGTGCCGGTCCCAAATGAGAATTTTATACCGGATCGGTCGAGGGCCGGGTTAACAACGACCACCACAGGTATCGTTAGCCGACAGGGTACCGGTGGAAATTGGGCTACTGTTGGCGGAAGGAGGAGAAGGAGAGGAGGAAGACGTCTACAGAGACGGCGGGAAAAGGAGCAGTGTAGGAAAGTGAAGTTTCGGGTTGGTACTTTAAATGTTGGTACTATGACAGGTAAAGGGAGAGAGGTAGCTGATATGATGGAGAGGAGAAGGGTAGATATGCTGTGTGTTCAGGAGACCAAGTGGAAAGGGAGTAAGGCCAGGAACATTGGAGGTGGATTTAAACTGTTTTATCATGGTGTGGATGGAAAGAGAAAAGGTGTAGGGGTAAATCTAAAGGAAGAGTACAGTAAGAGTGTAGTGGAGGTGAAGAGAGTTTCTGATAGGGTGATGATCGTGAAGGTGGAAGTTGAAGGGATGATGATAAATGTCATCAGTGCCTATGCTCCACAAGTTGGCTGTGAGATGGAGGAGAAGGAAAGATTCTGGAGTGTATTAGATGAAGTGGTAGATGGTGTACCTAGGAAAAACCGATTGGTGATTGGGGCCGACTTTATTGGGCATGTAGGTGAAGGGAACAGAGGTGATGAGGAGGTGATGAGTAGGTATGGTTTTAAGGAGAGGAATGTGGAAGGGTAGATGGTGGTAGATTTTGCTAAAAGGATGGAAATGGCAGTGGTGAACACTTATTTTAAGAAGATAAAGGATCATAGGGTGACCTATAAGAGTGGAGGAAGGTGTACACAGGTGGACTATGTGCTTTGCAGGAGATGCAATCTGAAGGAGATTGGAGACTGTAAGGTGTTGGCAGGGGACAGTGTAGCTAGACAGCATTGGATGGTGGTCTGTAGGATGGTTTTGGAGGCAAAGAAGAAGAGGAGGAGAGTGAGGACTGAAAGAAGAATAAGATGGTGGAAACTGAAGGAGGAAGAGTGTAGTGTGAGGTTCAGGGAAGAGGTCAGACAGAGGCTCAGTGGTGTTAAGGAGGTGTTGGATGATTGGGCCACTATTGCAGGAGTGATGAGGGAGGCAGCTATAAAAGTACTTGGTGTAACAACTGGAAATAGAAAGCAAGACAAGGAGACCTGGTGGTGGAATGAGGAAGTGCAGAAGAGCATAAGGAGGAAGAGGTTGGCAAAACAGAAGTGGGACAGACAGAGTGATAAGAAAAGTAGGCAGGAGTACAAGGAGATGCGGCAGCAGGTTAAGAGGGATGTGGCGAAAGCCAAGGAAAAGGCATATGAGGAGCTGTATGAGAGGTTGGACACTAAGGAAGGAGAAAAGGATTTGTACAGATTGGCCAGGCAGAGGGACCGAGCTGGGAAAGATGTACTGCAAGTTAGAGCAGTAAAGGATGGAGAGGGAAATGTGTTGACTAGTGAGGAGAGTGTGGTGAGAAGGTGGAGGGAGTATTTTGAGCAGCTGATGAATGAGGAAAATCAGAGAGAGAGAAGGTTGGATGATGTGGAGTTGATGAAGCAGGAAGTGGATAGGATTAGTAAGGAGGAAGTGAGAGCAGCGATTAAGAGGATGAAGAGTGGAAAGTCGGTTGGACCAGATGACATACCGGTAGAAGCGTGGAGATGTTTAGGAGAGATTGCAGTGGAGTTTTGACCAGATTGTTTAACAGGATTTTGGAAGGTGAGAAGATGCCTGAGGAATGGAGAAGAAGTGTGCTGGTAACGATCTTTAAGCATAAAGGAGATGTGCAGTCTTGCAGTAACTACAGGGGAATTAAGTTGATCAGTCACACCATGAAGTTATGGGAAAGAGTAGTGGAAGCCAGGCTGAGAGAAGAGGTGACCATCTGTGAACAACAGTGTGGTTTAATGCCGAGGAAGAGCACCACAGATGCCTTATTTGCTTTAAGAATGTTGATGGAGAAATATAGAGAAGGACAGAAGGAATTGCATTGTGTATTTGTGGATTTAGAAAAGGCGTATGACAGGGTGCCAAGAGAGGAGTTGTGGTATTGTATGAGGAAGTCAGGTGTGTCAGAGAAGTATGTGAGGGTTGTGCAGGACATGTAAGAGGACAGTGTGATGGCAGTGAAGTGTGCAGTAGGAACGACAGACTGGTTCAGGGTAAAGGTTGGACTGCATCATGGATCGGCCCTGAGCCCCTTCCTGTTTGCAGTGGTGATGGACAGGTTGACGGACGAGGTCAGACAGGAGTCTCCCTGGACTATGATGTTTGTGGATGATATTGTGATTTGTTGTGAGAGTAGGTAGCAGGTTGAGAAGAGCCTGGAGAGCTGGAGATATGCGCTGTAGAGAATGGGAATGAAACTCAGTAGGAGTAAGACAGAGTACATGTGTGTGAATGAGAGGGAGGGAAGTGGAGTTGTGCGGTTGCAGGGAGAAGAGGTGGAGAAGGTGGAGGAATTCAGGTACCTGGGGTCAACAGTGCAAAGTAATGGAGAGTGTGTTAGAGAAGTGAAGAAAAGAGTGCAGGCAGGGTGGAGTGGGCGGAGAAGAGTGACAGGAGTGATTTGTGATAGTAGGGTATCTGCAAAAATTAAAGGGAAAGTTTATAGGTCTGTGGTGAGACCTGCGATGTTGTATGGATTAGAGACAGTGGCATTGATTAAAAGACAGAAGGCGGAACTGGAGGTAGCAGAGCTGAAGATGGGAGTGACGAGGATGGATAAGATCAGAAATGAGTTTATTAGAGGGACAGCGCATGTAGAATGTTTTGGTGACAAGGTGAGGGAGGCGAGATTGAGATGGTTTGGACATGTGCAGAGGAGGGACATGAATTATATTGGTAGAAAATGCTGAGGATGGAGTCACCAGGTAGGAGGAAAAGAGGAAGGCCAAGGAGGAGGTTCATGGATGTGGGGAGGGAAGACATGCAGGTAGTTGGTGTGAAAGAGGCAGATGTAGAGGACAGGGTGGTATGGAGACGGATGATCCGCTGTGGGGACCCCTAATGGGAGCAGCCGAAAGAAGAAGAAGAAGATTCATAAAATAATGCTAATTACAGTTTTTTTCTGATTGCTTAAGCACATTTTTTGTAACTATTGGCTATTTTTGCAAAACTCTACACACAAATAAGAAAACCTTTCACCTAATCAACAAAACACTGTTGATGAGGCAGAGGCAGAGAAGAACTCCTCGATGGGATTTAAGAATGGAGAGTATGGAGGGAGGTTGAGTGCCATGAAGGATGGGTGGTCTTTAAGCCAGTTGCGGACCAAAGCAGCCCTATGGAAACTAACATTGTCCCATATGATGACATATCGGGTATGCTCTGGTCTCTGAACAGTAAGCATGTCATGTAAGGTGTCCAGGAATGCAGTAATGTGTGCAGTGTTGTATGGGCCTATGGTTGCATGATGGTGACACCATTTTGGCTTATAGCTGCACACATGGTTATGTTACCACCACGTTGTCCTGGGACATTGATGATGGCACGGTGTCCAGTAATGTTCCTGCCACGTCTCCTGGTTTTACTGAGGTTACAGTTTTTGCCTATTGCTTACACACTATTTGCAAAATTTGGCTCATTATGTCAAAACTCTACACACAAGTCAATCAGACATAGCACATGGGGATTAACAACTCACATCTATACCAAAATGAAACACTGCATTCAAAACTTAACTCCTTTCTAAAAACGAAATTCTTGTAACAAAACCATACACACAAGCACCGTTTGAATTACTCTTTCATATCACCAGCAACACACTGATGCACTATATATAAAACACTGCAGTCTTTGTGTTTTTATTTATATTGTAGTTTTCTAAGACTCAGTCTTCTTGTAAAACTCAAAAGTAGATTTATTTAAAGATTGCTTTGTTTAAATGTATTCAGTAATCAAACAAGAGTTTTTACAAAAAAAACATTCTTAAAAAAATTAAGAAAAATAGAATCACAAGTCATTACATTTAGCAACAAAACAAAAGTAAAAAACAAAACAAATACTGGATAAACTACTATTGTGGGGAAAAAAACACACTTGTTTTGTGTGTGCATGTGTATGTGTGTGGTGGGGGCCTGGGGGGGTTTTGTGGATCCCGCCTTTTGTTTGGATCTGGCCACAAGACCTCGTCGACATCACAGGCGATGTCCTCGCGGGCTAGGCGTCGGGAAAAATATCGTTTTGTGTGAGTAATCCACCCTTGGATGGATCCCACCTCAATGTCTCCACATGCCTCTTCCATTGCTTGCAGAAGAGGCATGTGGGAGTGTGGTTGCCGATCATAGACTTTCCACCGCCATTCCTCGATTGCATTTAGAAAGGGGCTGTAAGGGGGAGGGTATAAAAGTGTAAAATTGTTATGGTTGGTAAACCGATCTTGGACCAGAGTAGCCCTGATGTCATCCGATACACGTCTCCGCACTGGTTCTCGTCTTTGTCCTCTTCCATGTCCATGTCCAACTCCTCTCTTTCTTTGTCCTCCTCTTACTCTTACTTGCATTGCCTCCATGCTTGCAAAGTTCTCAGAATGTCTTACCTGAGGCCTATTTGTAGTGCTAAGGCTCAGACCGATAGGTGTTCTGTTTTCTGTACCAGTGTTTTTAGGTGTGTATTTAAGTGTGTATAATTGCCAGAAGAGTTTTGCATTTTGAACAGAGTGTTTTCCCAATGATAACAGGTGATTTATTTTTTGAAAAATATGTCTAATGTAAGAAAACGTGTGTAATGTTTCGCAATAAGTGTGCTACAGAATTGCAAACAAAGTGCAAAGTTGATAATGTGTTTAAGCTATGGGTACACTGTTTTTAAGCATATGCTACAAGAAGTTTAGGTATTGAGGCTTTGGTCTAAGCATTCAGATTTAGTGTGCAAGCAATTGGCAAAAACTGTAATGGTTTCTAATTAAATTATGCTTATGAATATTAAAATTATTAAAAGAAAAATATGAAAAAATGATGAAAAACATATTTCTGTTAAAACATGACATCTAACATTTTCAGTTTTTTTGTTTGCACATTGTACTTTGTAACAGATTTTCATAAATTTTTCTTATGAAAATGCAAATTCATACATTTTTAATAACATTTTTTTTAAAACTCATATTTTTGTTAAAACTTTATTTGTCATGTGTTTTACTGATTTCTTGCATTTTTTAAATCTTTTCCTGAAATGTACCTTCGGAATACAAGAATTCATATTTTCATAACAATAATAATTTTTTGTCAACAGGGTATATATGTCAGTATTTTTGTTAATTTACTGCACCCATCTACATTTTTTTTTTCATGACATTATGATTTTGAATATGAAAACGTATATTTTCACCATAACTATCATACCTTTTAGAAAAAATGTGCTTTGTGAATTGTGTCTTCATGTGAAATGTGTTTATGATATTGGAAAATGATGGCTAGATTTAGTAAATGTGTTTAGACAACTGGTCATTTGGTTTAAGGGATTGGCTTTTGTGTTTAAGCATTTGAGAAAAACTGTAACTGTTTTTTATTTCTTTATTAAATTAAGCTGAAAAAATCATATAATAACTATAATATTTGTATAAAAATAGTAAAATTCATGAGAAAGATTATTTTTGTCAAAACGTGATATTTCATGTCAGTATTTTCGTTCACTGACTGCCCTTTTTTTGTTTTGTCAAGAAAATATGATTCTAAATGGTTCTTAAATGGTTTTTATAACGGTTTTGCTCATGAGTATAAAAATGTATATACTATCCTACCTTTCTGAGACAAAATACATCTATTTCTTCAACATGATTTGTCAAGTAAATCTTTTGTTTTTCCATTCCATTTGTAACGGTTATTATTAATATAAAAATTATTATTTTTATAATTATAATTTTTGTATGAATCAATGTTATGTTTTTGACATGTTTTTTTTTTTTATGTTTTTCCCCTTTTTCCACTTTTAAATTCAATTATGTTTATAAATATAAAAATTCATATTTTCCCAATAGATGACTGGGGAAAAAGATGGGAAAAAAAAGTCATATTTCAGTCAAAACTATTGATGTAATGCTATGCTAATATAATGCTAGTATGTTAATTATTATACATTTTTAAAAAAAAATTTTCTGAAAAGTTGCTTCTAAATATAAAAATTTATATTTTCATCTTATATTGTATTTTATTAACAATACACATATTTGTAAAAAATGTAATTTCAGTATTTTTCTATATTTTTTGTACCTGTCAGGGAGTTTCTTGATACTTCTCCTGTGCATGCCCCGCCTGCACGGAGCTCCTCACCAGTGTACTGATCACACACACCTAAGACTCGTTTGGCACTCATCACCATACCATATGTAAACCCCCCACTTCCACATTTACACTGTCAGTTATTATCTATGGTTTTGCTGCTCATCCCAAGTATTTCCCGTGTGCTGTTCAGTGCCGTGCTTCTTCCTAGCGCACCTTGGATTCTACACAGACTATCTTTTGTTTCAGCACCACTGGAATATTCACCTTCAGGCGAGTGTTGTATTTGGCTTTGCCCTGTGTCGCAAATAAACTCTGTTTTGCTTTCACTTCGGCTTTCGCCTCCAGTTTCATCGCATAACAGAATAACTGACCGTAAAGCAGAAAGGAGCGATTCTTCAGCTCTTACCTGGCAATACCTCCTTCGATCTGGTTCGGGATCTCGTTGCCACACTTTGGGTCTCCTTTTCATTCGCCGCAGCTCGTCCAAACCCCCCCAAGCGAATAACCGGCAGTCTCATGGCGCTCCCGGGAGCTTTTTTGGGAGAAGCTTCAGGTGCCGCGGCTTCCTGTGCCAGGTAACCCTATATATATAGTGATGCAACCGCAGCGTTTTCCAGCCAAGTGGTCCAAGGTAGCATTCCTCATATCACTCCTCTCTGGAAGAGCACTAGCTTAGGTCTAATCACTGGGGGATGCGGCCAGCCCGTTAATCAACGCTTACGCCCAGTTCAACGCGCACTTTCTAGAGGTCTTCAGCGCCGTTTCCGGGGTCCTAACCACGGCCGACCAGCTGCTCAGCTTGCGTCAAGGAAATGATGACATCACGGCTTACAGCCTGCGTTTCCACACCTTGGCGGCATCTAGTGGCTGGAACGAGTCAACGCTACTGGGTGTATATGGGCTGGGTCTTTCACCGGATATTACACAGGCTATGGCGATCTATAATGACACAGTAGGACTGGAGGACTGCATAAAAAAATTCCAGCGTTTCATGGGCTTCGCAAATTTCTATTGTTGGTTCAGCCAGGGTTACAGCCAGATCACCGCTCCTCAGGGGAAAAGCACAAACCCTTAAGTGGACTCCAGAGGCCCATGAAGCCTTCAAAGAGCTCCGCCAGCGCTTCTGCCTTGCCCCGTGATCCTGTTTCCCGGAGGCCATTTGTGGTCGACGTCGATGCTTCCTCAACCGGTGTGGGGGCTGCTCTCTCCCAGCTATCGGGCACCCCTCCACAGCTCCACCCGTGCGCTTTCTTCTCGCACAAGCTCTCGGTTGCTGAACAGAACTATGACATCGGCAACCGTGAGCTTTTGGCCATAAAGATGGCCCTGGATGAATGGAGGCATTGGCTGAAGGGTGCCGAGCACCCGTTTACCGTGATCACTGACCACAAGAACATCCAGTACCTACGGGAAGCCCAGAGACTCAACCCCAGGCAGGCTCGTTGGGCCCTCTTCTTCACCCGGTTCCAGTTTCACGTCACCTACCGAGCACTCAATGGAAAAACCTCTCCCGGGTGTTCGGGCCTGAAGAATCCAGTGATCTGGAGCCCATCCTTCCTCCTGCATTCATCGTAGGGCCCATCGTCTGGGACGTGGACAGTGTAATCCGCTCGGCTTCTCTCCAGGAACCGGCCCCAGAGGGGTGTCCAGAGGGATGTGTCTTTGTTCCCACTTCCTGCCGACGTGGGCTCATCCAGTCGGTCCACGAGGGACCGGGCACGGGCCACCCAGGGGAGAAGAGGACTGTCCAGCTCGTTCAGGCACAAAACTGGTGGCCACGGATGGCGGAGGAGGTTACTTGTTTTTACCGACAGGAGTGTCCCACCTGGTGTGTCCCACCTGGTCCAAGTTACCACGCCACCTGCCTGTAGGCAAGCTGGTGCCGCTCCCCGTCCCTCAGCGCCCCTGGTCCCACCTGGGGATTGACTTTGTAACCGACCTGTGCGTCCTGCTAGCGGTGGACCGCTTCACCAAAGCCTGCCGTTTTGTTCCCTTCAAGGGCCTTGTAGTAGTCTTGGACCGTGGGCCCCAGTTCTTGTCTCGGGTCTGGAAGCCACCCCTGTTCCCGTGGTGGGACAAGCCCAGTTATGTGCCCTTGGTGGATGCCTGGTTCGAGGAGAGCAACCGGGTCTGGGAGCCGGTGCACACCCAGCTGCATCAGGCTCTCCGCATCACTCGCAGGCACGCTGACACTAGGCGTATGGAGGCCCCTGGTTTCCGCAATGGACAATGGACCTGAGGATGAAGCTGCCGTGCGACAAGCAAAGCCCCCTGTTCATTGGCCCCTTCCGAATTTCCAGTCAGATCAGTGACGTGTCCTACCAGCTGGAGCTGCCGCCAAGGTACCGCATTCACCCTACCTTTCACGTGTTCCTGCTAAAACCTTGTGTCTCGCCTTCCTCTCGCCCTCCAGGTGCGGGAGGTCCTGGATTCCAGATGGCACGGGGGTCGCCTCAAGTACCTGGTGGACTGGGGGGGGTTACGGTTCTAAAGGAGCGGTCTTGGGTGGCCCGGCAGGACGTGCTGGCGAAGTTCCATGCTGCTCACCTGCGCCGCCCGGCTAGGGGTGACTAGGGGTCGTCCTCATCGCATGGTCAGGGCATCCGGTGCCGCCCCTGGGGGAGGGAATGGTGTCAGGGAGCTCCATGATCCTTCTCCTGTGCATGCCCCTGCCCCAAATAAACTCTGTTTTGCTTTCACTTTAGCTTTCAGCTTTCAGTTTCATCGCATAACAGTACCATTGTACTTTTTTTTTTCATGAAATTATGCCTTTGAAAATAAACATTCATATTTTCAGACACTCTAACCTTCTAACCTTTAAAAAATATATATTTTTTTCTCAAAACAAATCTGTTGTCAATATCATCATTCACTTTTTTTGCAATTTTAACAGTTCTTTAATAAAATTATGCTTAAAAATCCATAATTTTATTTTAACTATTTTATTTTTTATGAAAAAAGTCATAAAAAAAAAAACACTTGTCATGTCAATTTTTCTTTTCACCTATTTCAGTCAAAACATTATTTTTAAAAAGTCATGTTTTTGACAAAACTTATTTCCCCCTTAATTCACTTTAATGGTTTCTAATTGAATTATGCTTATGAATATGAAAATTCATATTTTACAAACATAAACAAAGATGAAAAAAATAATGAAAAACCTCATATTTCTGTCAAAACATAAGATAGCATGTAACATTTTCAGTTTTTTAGTTTACGCATTGTATTTTGTAGCAGATTTTCATGAATTTTTCTTATGATACGTTACGTTTATTTTTCATGACATTATGATTTTTAATATGAAAACTTATATTTTCACCATAACTATCATACCTTTTATAAAAAAAAATATTGTTTTCATAACAAATTTGTAATGTCACCATCATCGTTAACTTTCTGCCATTATTATTACTATTATTGCAACTAAATGCAAAAACAGAATCTATTGCACACAACAGTACTCTTGAAAACATTCCAGTGGAGGCCTTCCAAGGATGAATTTGACATTCCAGGGTGTTTATCTCACGGTGCCTGGCAAGAGACAATATAGCCTGCGATGTGGATGAGGTGATGTGGCCCGATGCAGCTCAGCGACACATGCCGCACAGTGATTGTGGTGTGTGTGCGGTGTGAATAAAGTAAATAAAAAAACTTCACACCCTGATCATGTTTTCAAGAGTACTGTTGTGTGCAATAGATTCTGTTTTTGCATTTAGTTGTGATACAGTAGTGTACATGCAGAATTTACTATTTACTATAGATTTATACTCTTCATATAAAACTCTCAAATCTAAATGCCTAATCCTCTGCAGAGATCTAAAAACATCCATTACTGTAAAGTTTAAAAAAAACTGTTGTTCTGAACACCTTTGCACTTTCACATTTTCACAGAGGATATTACAGTTGGACATGATGGCCAGACCTCATGAGTACCTCTTTCTGGATGAGGCTGGCTTCAACCTGCAGAAACGAAGGCAAAGAGGCCATAACATTATTGGCCAAAGAGCCATCACTGAGGTTCCTGGCCAATGGGGGGGTAATATTACTCTTTGTGCAGCCATGGGTTTGGAGGGGCTTGTCCACCGGCATGCTGTCCTTGGGTCTTACAACACCCAACGTCTCCTCACCTTCCTAGATGAGCTAAAAGACATCCTCCTGGACCGCCAACAACACCATCCTGGGCCTGCACATCAAATTTATGTGATCATTTGGGACAATGTACGCTTCCAGAAAACAAAACAAATCAGAGAGTGGTTCACCACCAACAGTAACCCCTTTTTAAAAATCTGTCTGTCTGTTTGCCACCCTACTCCCCTTTCCTGAACCCTATAGAGGAGTTCTTCTCATCATGGAGATGGAAGGTTTATGACAGACAACCATTCATTAGAGAGAACCTCCTAAGGGCAATGGAGCTGGCCTGTGTTGACATCCCAGTGGAGGCCTTCCAAAGATGGATTCGCCATTCCAGAGCATTTTCCCCGCGGTGCCTGGCAAGAGACAATATAGCCTGCGATGTGGATGAGGTGATGTGGCCCGATGCAGCTCAGCGACATGATGCCGCACAGTGATTGTGGTGTGTGTGTGTGGTGTGAGCAAAGTAAATAAAAAAACTTCACACCCTGATCATGTTTTGCAAGAGTACTGTTGTGTGCAATAGATTCTGTTTTTGCACTGAGTTGTGTTACATTAGTGTACATGCAGAATTTATATGTAAATCTATATAATATGAAACTCTCAAATCTAAATGCCTAATCCTCTGCAGAGATCTAAGAACATCCATCACTGTAAAGTTTCAAAAATATGCATTGGCAGTTATAAAACAAAGAACCTTCTCACAAATTGAGCATTGTGTTTTCAATTGTTTTGCTGTAGTGTGTAATGAAGTGTATAGTGTTTACATTTTTGAAAGCTTCGAGCTGCTCTTTTGGTGTGAAAGTTTGAGTTTTGAAGTGAGAAGGTGTGGTTGTGTTTATGTAGCTTTAGAAAAGAGAGTTGTGTTTAGACATTGGGGAACATGGAGGAAATGTTTGTGAAATGTGTTTTAGCATTTGAGAAAAACTGTAATATGTAAATTCTAATTTTCACAACTTATTTTTATACAAGAAAAATCAGTCAAAACATTATTTTTATAAAGTCATGTTTTTGACAAAACTTATTTTCCCCTTATTCCACTTTTTAATGTTTTCTAATTGAATTATGCTTATGAATATGAAAATTCATATTTTCCAAACATTAAAACAATATGAAAAAAATTATGAAAAACCTCATATTTCTGTCAAAACATGAGATGGCATTACTTCTGGACAATACTGTGCTACCTGATTGACTGTTGTTCTGAACACCTGTGCACTTTCACATTTTCACAGAGGATATTACAGTTGGACACGATGGCCAGACCTCATGAGTACCTCTTTCTGGATGAGGCTGGCTTCAACATGCAGCCAACCTGCAACCTGCAACATTTTCAGTTTTTTTGTTTATGCATTGTACTTTGTAACAAATTTTCATGAATTTATCTTATGAAAATGCAAATTCATATATTTATAATAAAATTTTCGAAAAAACTCATATTTTTGTTAAAACTTTATTTGTTCATGTGTTTCACTGACTTTTTGCATTTTAAAAATCTTTTTCTGAAATGTACCTTCAGAAGACTAAAATTAATATTTTCATAACAATAATAATTTTTGTCAAAAGATGACATATGTCAGTGTTTTTGTTCACTGCATCCATTTAAAATTTTTTTAAATAACATTATGATTTTGAATATGAAAACAAATTTGTAATGTTACCATCATCGTTCACTTTCTGCCATTGTTAACTGGAGAGTGTGCTGAAAAGATGGAGGGAGTATTTTGAGCAGCTGATGAACGAGGAAAATAAGAAAGAGAGAAGGTTGGATGGTGATGGTGAAGATGGTGAAGCAGGAAGTGGATAGGATTAGTAAGGAGGAAGTGAGAGCAGCGATTAAAAGGATGAAGAGTGGAAAGTCGGTTGGACCAGATGACATACAGGTAGAAGCATGGAGATGTTTCGAAGAGATAACAGTGGAGTTTTTAACCAGAGTGTTTAACAAGATTCTGAAAGGTAAGATAGAATGGAGAAGGAGTGTGCTGGTACCGATCTTTAAGATGAGAGATGAGATATGCAGACCTGCACTTTTTTATTTGCTTTGAGAATGTTGATGGAGAAGTATAGAGAAGGTCAAAATGTGTGTTTGTGGATTTAAAGAAAGCGTACAACAGAAGTACGTGAGCGTGGTGCAGAACATGTATGAGGACAGTGTGACAGCAGTGAAGTGTGCAGTAGGAACGACAGACTGGTTCAAGGTGAAGGTAAGACTGCATCGAGGATCGGCTCTGCTCCCTTTCCTGTTTGCAGTGTTGATGGACAGGTAGACCTACAAGGTCAGACAGGAGTCTCTCTGTGGACTATGATGTCTGCAGATGATATTGTAACTTGTGGTGGGAGTAGGAAGCAGGTTGAGAAGAGCCTGGAGAGGTGGAGGTATGCACTGGAGAGAAGGGCCATGAAAGTAAGTAGGATTAAGACAAAGTACATGTGTGTGTGAATGAAAGGGAGGGCAGTGGAGTGGTGCAGTTGCAGGTGAAGAGGTGGAGAAGGTGGAGGAGTTCAGGTACCTGGGGTCAACAGTGCAAAGTAATGGAGAGTGTGTTAGAGAAGTCAAGAAAAAAATGCAGGCAGGGTGGGTGGAGTGATTTGTGAAGATGAGATGTGATAGCGCTAAACTGTTTATCGACTTTAAGTATTTCAGATCAATTAGGAAAAAAACCTGCTGTAAAGTCTTCTCTTTTTTGTTTACCAGACCAAAACTTGAATAAACTTTTTTGAAAATGGCAATAAGATAAGAAGACTTCTCGCCCAACAAGCCCTGAGCAGCCTTATTTCCCCAAGTGGTGGTCTTACCTAGGACATTTTTATGGATTTCAAAATTTTTTCTAACCATGATACCTCGAAACACTCAGTGGCAACTATTACCTGTTACAATTAAACTTTCTTTCGACTTCTCCCATTAGGGGACGTTTGATTTGGCACATGTTTTACGCTGGATGCCCTTCCTAACGCAACCTATCCCAATTTATCCGGGCTTGGGACCGCCACTGAGAGTGGCTGGGGATGGTTCCCTGACCGGGAATTGAACCCGGGTCGCAGCGGTGGGAGCGCTGCATCTTAACCACTAGACCACCAGGGGACCCCGGAGTGGACATTACAATTAAGTGGCTCAATGCTCAAATTAGTTTTAGCTATTCACTAATCAATTACCAATAAGTTTCAAAACTTCAAATAATACATAAACAAACCAAATAAAGACATCTTCCTGTCACGAATGAGAAGGAGCAAATAAGCTTTATTGCAGTCACTTCAGCCCCGTCCCATGGAGCTCTTGGGAGAGAACCATCCTGACAGCAATGGCACCCGTCAGCTTTCACATGCAAGTGCGAATTTGATATAAACAATCCTTAATTTTTATATCTTACACCTAGTAAAATGTAAATATTTTGTCTAATATCTCCTCCCTCACAATTTACGTACACCAATCATTTTACGGGGCTTTGCATATCCCACCTTTTGCTCACGTATTTTCTGGTAAGTTTATACCTATTCTTAGTAAAATTCCACCCATTTCCAGGAGGCTTCGTTCAGCTCCATACAATTTTAATTTACATGTACAAAAAACATCTCTTGATAGTGTCTTTGTCTTTAAAAAAAATCCCCTGTGCACTTTGTACACAAGAATGCAACTGATCGTCCACTGCAATATTCACACCTTTTCCTAAAATCTCATCTGGATTTTTTCCTATGTCTGCAAATCATCCTTTGTTCTGGTTTTTGCACACTTTGTATAGAAACGTGTTAGTTTTTTCTAGTTTTATAAACCAGGGCTTTGGTTTTTAAAACACCAGCACTTTTCCCCAAATGCTTTTCCTATTTTTCATGGCTCTCGTCTTTTACTTAAATTAAAAAATATTTTGCATCTAACGATGTGTTGTGCCTATTAACCTATTACTCTTCTCATTTTTTATATTTTTATATATATGTATATGATATTTCCACTTAAGTTTCTATATGCTGTTTGAGTTTAGTTAAGGCATGTTGCCTGCATGCTGCTTGCTTATTTTACTTTTTTATTTTACGTTATATTTTCTATCTTTTCCTTCTGGCTGACACCCTTTGCCTGGTGTATGTGGTCACCACTTTCTACTGGCCTGTTTTCTGGAGTGACTATTGGTCCTCATATGCATCTCTATGTTCCACCTCGAATATATCTCTTCCGGTTCATACTCATGGCGCCTCTACATTTTCCCCTTATTTTTCTAAAACTGCCAGTTTTTCTAATCCCTAACCTAACCCATCAGCCATATCTGCTCACTCGTCTATATAACATGTATTACATTTACATATTATATGTATTAAGCTTGGATTTAAACTAATATAAGCAATGTTATATGTTATCTGAAGCATATTGCTAAATGATATTATATATTACTAGATTTTACTACTAATAGCTCAAGCTGACCTAAGCTTAATTACATGGGGGAACTTTATGCACTCTATTATGCAAGATGAGTTAAGAGTTCATGCGGTCTCTGTTTTCTCTGCATAGCCAAGGTGTTCAACCACATAGATCACTCCATACATCAATCCTGACTGAATTTTGCACAGTGCATGATGCACTTGCACTTACTAACCCTATTAAACCCAACTTTTCTTCTATTATTGCTGTTATTATTATTTTA
>MU551670.1:77477-122228 GCA_024362625.1 Silurus asotus
TTTTTCTAAACATGCAGCACAGTGATTTTCACTAAATAGAACATGACAAGAAAGACAAAAGTCCATCACAAGTCTACAAATAAAATCAACATCTATGAAAAAAGAATGTTGTTACAATGAGCTGATGCACTCATTTTCTTTATAGACACTTTGTTTACAAAATGACAACCTTCTAGATTTCTTACAAGCCTGCCAAAAACATTGAATGCCAGTGTGATTTTTTTTTTTCTCATAAACAATGCAGCTTCTATTTAATGTAGCAGTCTCACATTGTTTTTATATCAGCTACAATTCCCCCACCTCTCAGGATTACATACTTTCCTTTTCATACTGATAACTTTTAATGTAGCACCCAAATGATTAGTCAATGATTAGTTTTTAATTAAAATATCATCATCTCTCATTTTTCAGTAAAAAAAAAAAGGTTCAAAAATTATGATCTTATGGCATGCTGTTCAAATTCTGAAAAAATTATGTTGCAGTAATCACACTTGTTTCCAATGATTCTATGCTACCAATATTGCCTGTTTTTTCTTAAGAGCTCTTTTTTTCTCTTAATTTCGCCTGTAAAGATTCTTGGGCTTTTCTCCACAGCCAGTGGCCTCACATGAGGACAGACTAGGGTTCTTATTAGAGTGAATGCTGCTCAGGAGTCCTGGCAAATCAGTGGTAATGGCCTTTTCAATTTTATCCAGCAGGCAGCCACCTATATAAGAACATTGGGCAGAGAGCTGCTTGAAACCATTTATTGGATTGATGCCGAAAAAGTCACGGTATGCATCACGGTTTGGCAAGTCAAACTTGCTGACGTTAGTCTTGGCCAGGATAGACTTGAAAATATAGAATTTATCTGGGTCATCAACTATTTCCTTAAACACTAATTCAGGATCACTAAAGAAACTCATCTTCTCTTTAAATGTTTGGACATAGCGATCCACTAGCAGGGCATGGATTCGTACACGAATTCCATGTTGCCGAATGAAAGCAATCTTATTCTCTAAGCGATTTTCAATCACTTGGTTTAAGTCTTCCAAGAGAGAAATTTCCTCACGCTTGAAGAGTTCATGGCTGGTGTTGGGAGCATAGTCATAGGGCCAGAAAGAGCTGACGTACACACGTGGGGGTTCAGTTACATTTATAAGGGGTGCAAGGCTCCAAAACAAAGCACCATACACGCGCATGAGATCTTGAGTAGCCAGGCTGTCAGCCTTGTTAAGGATGATGCGTATCTGTGACTCCCGACCTTTTAGTTGCTTGAAGAGCATCTCTAGCTCAAGGCCAACATCCAACTTGGTGGGGTCAAATACCACAAAGATTAGGTCAGCTCGGTCAATGAACCACTGGCACACATCATTAAAGGGATACCCTGTGGAGAAGGTTGTGTGGAACTGTTATGTCTCAACATGGTATAATGTCATTAAAGATATTTATCAAAATATATAATTATAGATATAATCATACTGATTAATGAACGCATACCTTTTGTTTTCATATAAAAAGGTGCACCTGGTACAGTATATAGAGGTTATAATACTTAAAAATTGTTTATGGTTGCTACACTAGCAGAAATAATAACCCAGCCATTAGGGTTGCACAAGCCAGTACACTCTTAGTGTCAGTTCTAAGCCAGAATAAATGGGGAGGGTGGTGTTAGGAAGGGCCTCCAGCGTAAAACATGTGCCAAGTCAAATATGTGGATCACGATTTAAAATTTCATACCGGATCGGTCGAGGCCCGGGTTACTAACGACCGCAACAGGTATGTAGTCAACAAGTACCGATGCAAATTATGCTACTGTTGGTTGAAGAAGGAGAAGGAGAGGAGGAAGACATCTACAGAGACAGCAGGAAAAGGAGAGGTGCAAAAGAGTGGAGGTTAGGGTTGGTACTATGACTGGTAAACGGAGAGAGTTAGCTGATAAGATAGAGTGAAGAAGGGTGGACATGTTGTGTGTTCAGGAGACCAAGTGGAAAGGGAGTAAGGTGGTGGGTTTAAACTGTTTTTATCATGGTGTGGATGGAAAGAGAAATGATGCAGGGGTTATCCTGAGGGAAGAGTACAGTAAGAGTGTAGTGGAGGTGAAGAGAGTTTCTGATAGGGTGATGAACGTGAAGATGGAAGTTGAAGAACTGATAAATGTCATCAGTGCTTATGCATCACAAGTGTGTTGTAAGATGGAGGAGAAGTAAAGATTCTGGAGTGAGTTAGATAAGGTGGTTAAAGGTGTACCTAGGAAAAAAAGATTAGTGATTGGCTATGTTGGTGAAGGGGTTGGTGAAGGGATTAGAGGTGATGAGGAAGTAATGGGTAGGTATGGCTATAAATAGAGGAATGTGGAAGAGCAGATTCAGGGAAGAGGTCAGACATGGACTTGGTGGTGGTGAAGAGGTGCTGGATGATTGGGGAACTACTGCAGATGTGATAAGGGAGACTGATAGAAAGGTACTTGGTGTGACATCTGGAAATAGAAAGAAAGACAATGAGACGTGGACCAGGAGAGAGACAAGAAAGTAGACAGGAGTACAAGGAGATGCAACAGCAGGTAAAGAGGAGTTGAATGAGAAGTTGGACAGGAAGGAAGGAGATAAGGATTTGTACCAATTGGCCAGGCAGAAGTACCGAGCTGGGAGGATGTGCTGCAAAATAGAGCAATAAAGCATGGAGATGGAAGTTTGTTGACTAGTAAGGAGAGTGTGTTGAGAAGGTGGAGGGAGTATTTTGAGCTGCTGCATACAGGACATGTATGAGGACAGTGTGACAGCAGTGAAGTGTGCAATAGGAACGACTGACTGGTTTAAGGTGGAGGTAGGATTGCATCAAGGATCGGTTCTAAGCCCTTCCCTTTTTGCAGTGGTGATAGACAGGTTAACAAAACAAGGTTAAACACTATGATGTTTGCAGATGATATTGTGATTTGTAATGAGAGTAGGTAGCAGGTTGAGAAAAGCCTGGAGAGGTGGAGGTACATGCTTCAGAGAAGGTGAATGAAAGTTTGCAGATGACAATATCATTAATATCACAATATCATCTGTTTGCAGATGATATTGTGATTTGTAATGAGAGTAGGTAGCAGGTTGAGAAAAGCCTGGAGAGGTGGAGGTACATGCTGCAGAGAAGGTGAATGAAAGTCAGCCGGAGTAAGACAGGGTATACCCCATGTCCCTACATGTGTGAAAGAGAGGGAGGGCAGTGGAGTGGTGCAGTTGCAGGGAGAAGAGGTGGTGAAGGTGGATGAGTTTAGGTACCTGGGGTCAACAGTGCAAAGTAATGAAGAGTGTGTTAAAAAAGTGAGGAAACGAGTGCAGGCAGGGTGGAGTGGGTGAGAAGAGTGGCAGGAGTGATTTGTGATAGAAGGGTATCTGCAAGAGTAAAAGGGAAAGTTTATAGGTCTATGGTGAGGCCTGCTATATTGTATGGTTTAGAGACAATGGCATTGAGTAAAAGACAGGAGCTGAAGCTGTAGGTAGCAGAGTTGAAGATGTTAAGTTTTTTTGGGAGTGATGAGGATGAACAGGATTAGAAACAAGTTTATTAGAGGGATAGCACATGACGTTTTGAGGACAAAGTGAGAGAGGTGTGATTGAGATGGTTGTGACATGTACAGAGGTGGGACATGGGGTATATTGCTAGGAGAATGCTGAGGATGGAGCCACAAGGAAGAAGGAAAAGAGGAAGGACAAAGGGGAGGTTCATGGATGTGGTGAAGGAAGTGTGTTTAAAAGTGGCAGATGTAAAGGACAAAGTATTATGGAGATGATCCACTGTGGTGACCCCAATGGGAGCAGCCAAAAGAAGAAGACACTAGCAGAAATAATATTGTGTTTCAAAATATCTCATGGAGCTTTTATATGTACTGTACAAACAAACAACTTAAAAAATTGTGAGGCTGTATTGTATTTGCCTTTTGTCGTATTTATATTTGTCAGTAATGCTGGATATAAAGACAGAATACACATTTAAATGATATGCCATTTGATTGAAAAGCACATTGAAAACACACCTTGATGCATATGAACTACTAAATGGCATGTTTTTGGAAAAGTGGGAAAAAAATAGAAACACCTGGAGAGATCTCTAGACAAAAGTAAACTCCAGAACTCCACACAGAAAATCAACACAAGATTGAATCTGGTAACCTGGAGCTGCGCCACCCACAACTTAACTTTTTTTGTTTGTTTATTTTTATTACTGTGAAATATGCTATAAGAATATAATTATACCCATGATCCATTGCAATCAATACATGTGGTTACATGTAAAATGCTTTGAATACCTGTTTCTTCATAAACAAAAGTTCTTCATAAACTCTTCATAAAGATTACTTGTTATGATTTTACCTCTCTCTTGCTGTTTGCGATTCTCAATGATTCCTGGTGTATCCACAAATGTAACACGCTCCAGGAGCTTGTGGGGCATCTCAATGCCAATTAGCTTCTCCAAAAAATTCTGCCCAAATTTCTCCAGGGGAGAAAAGGAACGAGAGCTGTCAGCAGCCATCACAATGCCCTCCACAGAGCGAACTTTTTCACCATGCATGATCACAGTGAACTCAGAGGTAGTGGGCTCAGCTCCTGTAAAACAATAACAAGATATAGAATGTAATGAGGGATAAGAAAGGGCTTCATCTAGCCTGCCCAGGGGATAGTACATGGGTTCTGTCCCTAGCTGTCACAAATAATGTCCCTAGCTGAGGCATCATGCAAGAATTATGTGAACTGTTACATTTGGTTTGGAGAAATTTGGAGAAAGAATGAGATAGTATTTGATATAAGCTAAATACAACAGATCATTATAATAAAGAACCTGAATTCAAGTGATGTTGTATGTTCTCATTCTCAGCATTTTCACCAAAAGAGGAAAAGCCTCAAACGTAGCCATGCTATCAACTGTACAGTGTGTTCTTATGCTGTATTATACTGCCAATTCCTAGATAAAATCATGTAGACTTTACCTTGATATAACTGAAATGTGGCTACATGGGTGGATATGAATGTTACTAAAACATTAGTTGACATAATGGTTGACTGGTCTTTTGTTAATAACATGAAGAGTATAATAATACAAGTAATGGATAGGAATCTACCTGTGTATAACTGATAAGGGGTGTCTTGAAGCCCCAGCAAGTAATTAATCATAGAGGATTTCCCTACACTCCAGGGGCCAAGAAACAAGACCATGGGTTTGGAGGTGATCTCTCCATCTGCAGTATGACAGAAGTAGATTAAAAAAATACAAATGATCAGCACTTTTTACATATACAAACCCCTTCAACTCAAATAAATTTATTTGAAAACATATATACCTTACTGACTCTTATATCTGTGCACATAACTCAGGTTATATGCACGGAGCGAAGTGGCACACGTGACCTCATTTTATGATTACCCCAATGCATTAGCAGTGGTATTCGTTCAACATTTAACAGTAAACATTTTGTCATCTGCTATGTTCAACTCAGGATTTGATTAAATTAATCTCTAGTCACTAATACAACATTTAAAACACACTAAAATAGCAAAGCATCATAAGACCAAAACAGAAGACATATGCCTTTTTTGGTTACAAGCTATAGTTAGACTTTGTTTTATTATCCAAAATTCAGTCAATCAATTTCCTTTTGTATAACAAAATACTACTGCACAAAAAAAATAATTTACTGCCAAAAGGTTATGTCCAATTAGTTAGTTAGTCCACCAGACAAGAACATATCAAAATAGAGTGGACTCAGTAAGTGGGGTGGACTAACTTAATGGACATAACCTTCTGCCAGTATATTATCTCCAAGAGTCACAATTCGTAAAGTTCACTTCTTTTTATAATTATAGAAATTTCTTAGAGCCCATGCAAAATAATTTAAAAAATAAGGAAACAAAAAAACTAAAAATGAATCAAGTTATTGCAATGGCTTAATCAAAGTCCAAACCGCAACTCATTGAAATGCTGTGGCATGACATTAAGGGAGCTGTGCATAAAAACTGCCCACAAAACTCAAAGAACTGAAGCAATGTTGTGAAATAGAGTGAGCAATAATTCATCCAAAACGATGTGAGAGACTGATAAAGTCATACACAACATTACTTCAGGTTATTTCTGGTAAAGGTGGTTCTACAAGCTATCAAATCATGGGTTTACTTAGTTTTTCACACATAGCTTCCCCATTTTGGCTTTATGTGTTGTTCATTTGAGGTTGTATTTGTCTTATTCTAAGACCTAATAAGGACCAGATGATTCATTTTTTTATTATTTTCTGATGTCATTTCATATATATATATATATATATACAGTGGTCCCCCGGTTATCGAACTTAATTCGTCCCTTAAAACCATTCAAAATCCGATATGTTCGAAAACCAGACCTAATTATCCCAAAGTCATTGTTTACTGTCTTCCTCCTTCCTTTCACAACTATTTCTCTCTGGAGTTTATTTTTTGGTATCAGCCACAATAATAAGGCCTATTACAATTAGCATAGAGGATACAATTATTATTTTTAGAGTAAATCTAAAAAATATAATAATCCATCTAATGTCAATTTGTTTTCTGTTGTAATCAGTATATGTTTATTATAATGTTGGGCAAACATTATGCCACAATTAACATTGGAAATAATTAGCCTTTAACAGCCTTGACATGGCATGTTCTTTAAATCTATAATCAACACTATTGATGACATTTGAGAGGACAATGAAAGCCCAGTGTTGCAAATCTTTGCACTTAACAATGAATAATACCATGCCATATGTCCACACTTTGGTACCCAGAAGGCCTTGGAAAGTATAATTAATTTATGACTATAACATTCATACAGGATGAATGGCTGCAGCCAGTACTAGCAGGGGGTCAGATGCTCAGACAGGGGCCATGCAGCAGAATGCCCCATCATACCCACCTGTCGCTGAATCCCCCAGGGTACGTCCTGGATAAGCTGTTTATTGAAAGCAGGATAGGTGAGCAAGAGGACAAAAAGAGCAACATAGGAAAAATCAAGTGTAGTGCAGTGAAAATGCAATTGAAATTAACAGAAAAGTTAGGAAAGGTAGAAGAATATTAAATGAATTAAAGGAAAATGAAGGTGCATTGTATGGAGATCATGAATAACAGATGGATTGTCTCAAGTTGTTGCACATTCTATAGGTTGCATCATCACGAACAAGTTGCTGAATGGTTTCAACATTTTGAGGGGTTGAGCTTGTTAAAGGTCTTTCTGATCTTTCAACATCTTACAGTAATGTCCTTCCACTTTTGAACATTAGGGCCACTCAAAACACCTCAAACAACTCATTGCAGCATTGTTGTATACTTGCCGAATCATGTCAAACATCTCTGTATCCCAGTTTTCACGTTTGCTCTTTGTTCTAACTTGTTAACACTGGTAACAATTGATAATGTGTTCAGAATAGCACCAGTTGCACAGCTCCTGATGTACACAGGACAGTAAGGTCAGTGCTCCCTATGACTGTGTGTGCAGCTTTTTGATGTTGGCGTGTTACAAAACTAGTCTTAAAACTTTTTGATACTACATCATAACAATTATGTGCAGAATTTGGTGTTGTATAGGAAATACTATAAATTCAATTACTTCACAAGAAGCCTGATCAGATTGGACCTAAATAACTACATAAAATTATAATTTAATTGAACACTGATGATGTTATGAATGATGGGGTTCAAATACATGATGAAAACAATAATTTAACATTTTGACACACAGTAGACAGAGATGAGACCAACCACTCGGCCAGTGATGTACCTGAGATTTCATGTTGTCTGAGCTCATTGTATTTGTAGGCATGCTCCATAGGCCTTATAGAATTGTGGTAGATCATTCTCAGTTTCTGCAATGCAGCTAGAAGAAATTAAAAAGAGAACAGAAATGAAGAAGAGAAAAGAAAATCAATAAATAAATAATGCAGAGACTGAGGGCTGGATATTAGCAGGAAAGTAACCAAAGTACTTTTGTGACTGCCAAATGTAATGATGCCTTGCAATTTGTTAGTAGTCGTGTATTGCGTGCCTTCTGTGTACATATGAGGATTATTTATAACTTCTACATGTGTCATCATTTAACTCATACTGAGTTTTTAAATAAGAGTTTGATGGTCTTTTTGGTGTTTTAAGTAGTCACTAATATGCAACCTAGGAGCCTTCCTCTCACCTGCATAGTTTCCTGCATTGTCCTCTGCTGCCAATCTTAATGTCTCATCAATGTGAGATCTGTCTCTCAGTACAGAATCCAATACCTCCTCTTCTTCTGCTGAGGACACAAAAAAATTTTTTTAAAACAACACATGGAACCTATATCTAGGAAGCTGTGAATTATTTTCCAGTCACAAGATGCAGGGCATAGTAGTCAAATAAACTGTATGCATGATCATTTACTGGTTGTTTTAATTACCAATACTTTTAATTCCTGATCTGGACAATAATCATATTCTCATAACTATGAGAGGTTAAGTAGAACAGGATGTCTTGCACAACCAAGGTGACATAAGACCCACCCAATACTGCAATGACTCATACAGAACATATATTTAGTCCCTGCAAATCCAAAAATAAAACCAATCAGTGTCACAAAGTAGCCATGCTTCTCTATTCTCTGGACTGTGGATATAAATATGGGGACTCCCTAGTTTCATAACAGCCCCCAATCCACTAGGACAGCTTCTTTTCCAAATACAGTGAAGAAAGATAATAGCAGTCAGTCCACTGCCTTTCGCCTGTATCTAAATATATTCAGCAACGAGGACTCATCAGCCTTTTAAGAATGCCTGTATGTTACTACAAACATGGAAGGCTTACGGTCACTGTAAAATTTGTCTGGAATCATGTTTCACACTAGTATTATGTACAGGGCTAAATATGGGGTTAACTGTTCTGTCCTCCCAGTTCACACTTCCACGTTTGGAGAACTGTGCTATCTTTGTTCGGGCTGGTTGGTGGTCACATTTCTCTACATAGTACATAGAGTCATTAAAAATATTTATTATTTAATTTCATAATTAAAATGCACAGTTGTGTGCTTTGAATTTCTATTAAATAATAATTTTCTTTATGCAATATTTTGGAAATACTATATAAATAATAGACTACTATATAATACAAGACATACTATATAAATACATGTCATGTACAGTGTATAAGCTTAGGCTTTGCAACAGCTGAACTACATGTGGGTATAAGTAAAATAAACTGGTGTCCTAAAGGAAAGTGAAAGTTTTCAATATCACATTATCACATAATTAAATATATATATATATAAAAAAAAATTGTTTTGCTTAGTTTTTTAAATTTGAAAGTTTGCACAAGCAATGATGAGTGGTTCAAATCTTTTTTGCATTGTTTATGTAGCAGATCCTGGCCATTAAAGATAATTAAAAAAATTGACCAAACATGTTCAAGCAAGACAATATCCTTGTGCACAAAGACATAGTTCGCCAAACTAAGAGCACAGAGGGCACAGAGCCCTACTTAGTTTTTGTTAGCATAAACCATGAGTAGGGAACATGAGCATAAATTTCACTGGCAGAAAAAGCATTTTGAAAATCAAGGGCATACCCCACCCACCCACACAAACACACAAGCACAAACACACAAGCACAAACACACATGCACACAGTTTGGATCTTAAAAGTAAATTTAAGTTACCAATTAAATTACCTTGCACCTGTTTTTAATGCAAACAACTAAAATTGCATTGGTATGTCAAATGTTGAGATACGCTTCCTTAATAAACCTCTCACTTGGAGAATTAGTACTAACATTTTCCAAAGTGGGAAAAAAGAGCCACTACGTGTGGCTCTTTGATCCTCTACAGGTAGGTCACCAGATCTGACAGACATACAGATTTAGCAGCAAAGCAGATTGTATGTACAAGAAAAAACTGAACTTCTTAATGATAATGTTCTTTAGCACCAGCTGTGGAAATCAGTAAGAAGTAGAAAGAATCAAGTCCCAATCCTAAATTGGCTTGTATTGGTAATGAAACGTTACAGATACAGGAGGTGGACCAGTTCTTATTTGTTCCAACAACCCTGAGGCCTGGGCCCAGTATTTCTAAGGCCATGAATTGGTGGGGGTTTTCTTTTTATTGGACAATGATGTTTGTCAGTTTGTCTTCTTGATGAAAATTGTATTTATTAAATTCACTCACCATCCAAAAACACCTGTTCCTATTTCTGTCTGAATTACACAATAAAAATGTGAGACAGCAAGCTACTATTAGGCCTTTAGGCAGACAGGATAAAACATTATTTTCCCAACAGAACATAACACAAAGTAATTCAATCATTTAATCAATCAATCAATAAATAAATAGTGTTACAGTTTAGTAACCTTTAAGTTGGGATACACATACTCATGTGGACCAAAACCCTCACATCAACCATCAGGGTGGCACTAAGTCATAATTATTGTTTTGGTCAGAAAACCAATTCAGTAAATGTGTTATCACTTAGCAAACCTGTGCCAAATGATTGGAATATTTTCAAGGAGGTGGGTAAATAAAAGCCAGATAAGATAAAAATCGCTTGTCTACATTGATAATCAGTGTTCAAACAAAAGTGTTGAGGCCAAGCCAGTTTTTTCTGACAAAGATATTGATGCTAAAGTATATTAGAAAACTCATCAAGCCTGTCATTCAGCTCTTTCTGTGTCCAGGAAGGGCTGTAGTGAGTACTATCTGGAATTGAATGGCAGCTGGGAGGTCACTGATCACCTGTTTGTATGCTTTGGAGAACACCATAAAGGGGCTCCAGTGTCTAAAGATAGGTTGCATACACTAAGTGCTTAAGCAAGTATACTTAATTGCAGATCAGGAGGTGCCTTCTCTCATTAAATTACATTTAATACAAACAATAGCTACATTCAAAACATAACTAAGATGACTGTGAATTACAGACACATATCACTGCTTGAGATATATAAATGATATATATGATATATATATATATATATATATATATATTTCAGGTCATTGAGCATTTATTAACATTGATTGAGTAAAAAGCTTGAGTGATTCTTGTTTCCAATTGAAAAGAAAAACTCAGCTTAAGGAATTTGTAATGTTAATAAATTTAAAATATCAGTATCAGATTTGTATGCATTTTATTTTTTATTCTCACTTAAGTCCCAATAGTAAGCTGTAAAACAATATCTCACAAAAGTGAGCAGACCCCTCACACTTCAGCAACCATTTCTATAGGGACAATACTATAGAAATGAAACTTGGATATAATTTAGAGTAGTTAATGTGCAGCTTGTATAGCAGTACAGATTTACTGTCCTCTAAAATTAACTCAACATTATTGTCTAAATATCTGGTAACAAAAGTAACCCTATGTGATAACGACTGTATGTCACTTACCCATGCAAAGCCACAAGTTCTATTTATCATGTTTATGTTTTTGTCTGCTTGACAGGACTATACTTTTAAACATACCAAATTTGTGTATCTTGTATTAGAGCAATACAAATTTGGTGCTTTTAGTACAATTCTCTTATACTGACCACTGGATGCTCAACATGGCACCACATGGAAAATAACTCTGAGGTTTTGAGAATTAGAATTGTTGCTCTTCACAAAGATGACCTAGGCTATAAGAAGATCGGTAACACACTGAATCTGTTAAAGTACAGTGGCCAGAGACAAACAGAAGTTTTTAAAGATAGGTTCCACTCGGAACAGGTCTTGCAAGGATCAATCAAAGAAGTTAAGTTCTCATGCTGTGCGTCATGTGCAAAAGCTGTTTCAAATAAACAGATGCATGAGTGCTGCCAGCATTGCTTAAGCAGTTGCAGAAGTCAAAGGTTCACTTGTCAGTGCTCAGACCATACTGCAACAAGTCAGGTGGCAAGGTTGTTGTCTCAGAAGGAAGCCTCTTCTGAAGCTGGTTCACAATAAAGCCCGCAAACAGTTTACTGAAGACAACCTGTCCAAGAGCATGAAATACTGGACCCATGTCCTGTGGTCTGATGGTCTGATGAAATTAACTTGTTTGGCTCAGATGGTGTCCAGCATGTGTGGTGACGCCCTGGTGAGGAGCAGATGGTGTCCAGCATGTGTGTTTCCTACAGTCCAAGCATCATGGTCTGGGGCTGCATGAGTGCTGCTGGTACTGGGGAGCTGCAGTTCATTGAGGGAAAAATCTATGTACATGTACATGTTGGAATCTATATGCTCATTATATGTCTATATGTCATTATATGTGTGTGGAAGAGGATCCCAGTAACAACCTGTGCAGCTCTGGTGAATTTCATGCCCAGGAAATTAAGGGAGTGTTAGATAACAATAATGCTCACACAAAATATTGACACTTTGGACACAGTTTTGGCATGCTTACACAGCAACCCATCTAATTCTCAAATCTTCAGAAAGTTGCCATGTTGAAAATCTAGTGGTCAGTATAAGAATATTTGCACTCAAAACGCCAAATATTGCTCTAACACAAGATACACAAATTAGTTTGGTAACATATGATAAAATGGTTGTTGAAATGTGAGGGGTGTACTCACTTTTGTGAGATACTGTACACTGATACTGTAGACCTTCCAATATGCAAATGATGTTAATCCACATGTCATTCATGTCATCTGCATTCTTGCAAAATGATGCAAAGACATAGAATTGTTCAATGTGTTCAACATTCTGGGTTATGTCTGTAGCATGTAAATTAAACTAAGAGAGAATAGATCTTCTGAAACTGTTGGTCTGTTTTGGTGACCTCTTGTATCTCACACCTTTAAAGTTCAACATGAAAATCAGAGGCAGGAAATGGAATGCTTATTAGACGGTAGAGAAAAGGACATTTTATATAGAAGTTTATAGAATTAACACTATTTCAGGACTAATTAAATAATCGTGAGATTGGTTCCAGCCATTTATTGTCAGAAGCCAAGGGTGCAAAATTGGTCCCTCTGGGTAAGTAATCGAAAGGGCACTAGTCCATTCTGGGCATTTAGTTTTTGGAATAATTACAAATTCCCTGACTCAAGAGTTTTTGTTACAAGGTTTTGTTATAAGGTATTTTGTTATAAACCTGTGGAAAGCCTGTGACCCTGGCTAGTCCTATTAAAAGAGAAAAAAAGGTTTTACTTTAAGATATGCAAAACAAATAATGTAAGAATGCTATGTACTGCTCACATTGTTTTGTTAAAGTTTTTTTTATATATCCTGAGGCCATTGTAGGGCACATTAGTAAACACTGCTACAAATCTCCTTTCGCACCAGGTCTAAGTGCTCACAGTTCTACAGGGTTTCATATTTTTTCTATTTTAAAAACTCATTTTGCACCTGGTATAGGTGCTCACAGTTGTACAAGGTAAAAAAAAAAATTTTATATGCTAAATAATTAAAAAGTTGAACAAAGATTTGATGCTAAGTCTCTGGGTCTAGAAAAAATAGACTCTCAGCATAAATATATATTTCACAAGCTTTGCTTGGTTCACATTTATGCAAACAAGTAAGGTCTTACAACACAAACAACCCAGCAATAATATAAACCAGGATGAGAGTCCAGAAAACTGACCATTATTAAAAAATGTTACAATATTTTCCATATGCATGTGTTGAATACAACCCTTAATGGGCAGCCGCCAGGAATACATTTTGATTGTGACAGTGCAGGGTGACAGCAGCTGTGTTGTGTGTAAATTGGGGAGTGGGAGGTAAGGAAAAAGTGTAAGAGAGGGAGAAGAGAGGTAAGTAAAATGAAAGGGAACAAGGGGTAGGAGGACAGAGATCTATATTGGAAGGCATCCATTTACAGGACATTTTCCAATCTTAAAAATCTTACACAGTTTTTAATTGTTCTGTGGTGGCAAAAAAAACCCCCCAAAAAAACAAGGAAGACAAATAGGCAGAACTGTCACGTGGATAAACTACTTTTCCTAGACTTCCAGCTTGCCAAGCTCTAGGCCTTTCCATCAGCTGGTGCCATGCCTCAAGGCAGCTGACACACAATGCATGCACTTTCAGCATGAGGGATTTCAGTCCTATGTACTTTTAAAAAAAGTGTAGAACTATAGCCAGAACTTTAAAACTAAAAGCCTAAAAGACAAAAAACTATAGCTATATATATAACTATATCTTTTTTGAGCAACCACTTAAAAAAAAAATTATATGGACAAAAGTTTCTTGATTTTAACTATTTAATGTCCCCGATAAGCCAGGGCTAACAATTGACACACATTACAAAAATAACACTCTATTATATAAAATGTTTTAATATTAACAATTCAAAAACCATGAATGTGTTTATTAGCTTTATAAATATATTGAAGTTACACTATTTATTAGACACTGAACCAGTAGGATTCATTGCATGCATTCAGAAGAAAAAAACGCTATATCAAATAGAAACATCTGCACTGAAACATCTTTTGGTCTTTTCTGAAATATTTGCTAAAATTATACAAAATTTTAATAATCTAACATATTCAGTAATAAAGAAAGAACAAAACTTAAAATCTTAAGCTGTTTACCTGTTGTGGTCAGGGTCAGTAGGAAGACAAAATACCAGATCAAAACTAAGACCTTCATGTTTGCTGCCAGGAGAACTGTGTTAACGTAGGCAACTATATATATATTATCTTCAGAAGGTCAAGGGGCACACAGCAGCGAGGCTGTCACTCAGACTGCTGGGTGGAGCATGTTTGTGTCACAGTGAGCATGGGGGTTGGTACAGGCATCACTGCAGAATGGCATGCCAATGAGGACTGTATGTACTAGAGCAGCTGAATGTCTGTTTTAGTCATTATACCTGTAATGCTAAATTAGAAGTCTACAGCTGCCTCTAACCTCTTTATTCAAGGGGCACATATTACATTTGTTTTCTTCAAAAGCAGGTTATATGGTTAAATCATCTGAGCTCTATTATTAAAACATCACCATTACACAAGGTAGGTCTGGCAAAGTTATCAGAGAAACTTGTCAATGGTCCAAATCCAACTTTTACATTCAGAAAGTATTTAAACATATTTTTCAAAATTTGTGATGTTGCAGCCTTATACCACAATTGTTTTTCTCATTAATATACACTTAGTACCCTATTATGACAAATGGCAGACAAATAAGCTGGGTCGGGTTGGATGGGGACCATCAGTGAACAGGCACTTTCAGGTTGCTAAACCACTCTGGTGTTAGCTTGGCTGTGCGCTTAGGGCCAGTAGCGTGTAGTTAAGTGAACATTTCGGCCCAGTCTGAGATCCTGAGTGCTGTGGAACTGGTGTTTATTGAGGATATCTCCATTCAGCTTTTCCTCATCACTGATCAGTTGCCAAACACCTACTGCAGAAAAACTCCCCCACAGCATGATGTTGCCACCATAATGCTTCACTGTTGAAATGGTTTTGGGCTGCGGATGAGCAGTGCCTGGTTTCCTTCAGACATAATATTAAAAACTGAGGCCAAACAGATCGATTTTGGTTTCAGAGGAGGAAAGAATCTTGTTCCACACAGACTGAGAGTCCTTGAATGGGCTTCCATGGGTTTTGCATTGAGGAGAGGCTTTCATTTTGCGTCCAGAGGAGAGGCTTTCATTTTGCGTCCAGATTTTAAGTCCATATCGGTGGAGGATTGCAGTGATGTTTGTCCTTCTAGAACTTTATCCCGTCTCCACACAGGATCTCTGGACCTCAGTCAGAGTGACCATCAGGTTCTTGGTCACCTCTCTTACTAGCACCCCTCTCTCCAAATGCTCACTTTGGCCAGGTGACCAGTTGTTGGTCCTAATTGTGCCACACTAATTCCATTTGAGAATTTCGTGACTGATTAACTTAATTCCCCTGTAGTTACTGCACATCTCCCTTACTCTTAATAACCGGTACCAGCACACTCCTTTTCCATTCCTCAGGCTTCCTCTCACCTTCCAAAATCCTGTTAAACAATCTTGTTGTAAAACAAATTTGCAGCGTGTTTCTGTACTTGGTTGCATTGTGGGGGTTTGCAGCACGTGTTGTCAAACTGATAACCATGTTGTTGTTTTTTTCTATTTGCATGTGTTTTCCTAAGTTGCAGCGCGTTGAGCTCTCTCAGCCACCGTATAGGGAAGATATTTTTTCATTTAAGAGTGGAGTATTCCTTTAATTAAACAAAGGCAAAAATAGTGATCAGGATAAAATATTATTAATATTAATATTAATATTATATTAATATTATTTAGATTTATATACTTCTAAAAGCACTAAATTAAACTCTGAAATGCTGGAATTTTTAGACAATGCAGATATACCCACCCTCGATTCAGTGTAGAAAACCTATTTGGAGAAACACGTATGAATAGAGGAAATTCTGAATGTGATTACATTAATGCAGAATAAAAAAAACCTGACCCAGATGGCTACCCAATAGATTTGTACAAAAATTTGCAACTAAATTAGCCCCTATTCAACTTGATATGTTTGAGGACTCTTTTGAAAAGGGAAGCTTGCCACAAACCTTAAATTAAGTGAATATAATTATTACAAATACCCACAAGATCTGATTTCGATTCAAAAAATGTTTTGGTTTTAAAGACTTCTGCATAGCCAGCCCTATATGCAACAACCACCTATTCCTTCCGGGTCAACTGTATCTCTTTACACTGATGTTTATTTTAAAGCAGCTTACAGTTGAGACAGGACACAGCTAAGCTGATGAGGGTTGAGGATCATGTTTGGTAAAATAATTAATTATTAATATTTGATTTATTCTTTCTTTCAGGTGAGCATCTCCACTGTGGGTTACGGGGATGTGATTCCAGTTTCGTTTTCTGGTTGTGTTGTGGCATTTGGCTGCATTTCATTTGGGATTATTTTAAATGGAATGCCAATTTCTATCCTCTTTAATAAATTTTCAGATTATTATTCTAAACTCAAAGCACAGGAATATACCAACACAAAAGTCCAGCGCAGTCTGAACCTCAAAAAACGCTTACAACGCAAGTGTGAGAATTGTTTTAATTCTGCAGACAATGAAACAGACTATGAGCATTAGATGCATAAACATCATCCTCTTCATTATCTCTTTAATTATCATCACCTTAATCATCTTCACAAAAGTTTAATAATAGAAATAATTTTGAAAGAAAAACTATATTTAACATGTATTAAAATAAGGGGTTAAAGTAAAGGTTGGAACATTTAGTGATCTTTTTATAGATAATGTTTTTGCCTCATTCTCAATTTTCTCTTCAATTCAATACAATTTGCCAAGATCACACTTGTTTAGATATTTTCAAGTTTGTCATCTAATCCAAAATCACTGTCCCAAATATCCCTCCATTCTTCCTAGTGCAGGAATGGATGCAGTTTTAAATATGTCCATAAATTTGAAGGGAGTAATTTTCTAATGTGTATAACACTTTAATGCCAGTAAAAAATATAAATCTGAACAAAATCCATGTGGAACGGACAAGAGATTTGGGAGTGGAAATATCCGAGGACACCTGGAACAATGGGGGAAAAAAAAAACAGAAATATTCTGAGTAAATGGGACAACCTCCTGTACTCGTTTAGGCTTGATTCAGTTTAAGGTCCTCCACAGACTTTACTATAGCAAGGTTAAACTTTCCAAGATATACATCAATGTAACTGACACATGTGAGCGTTGTTGCTCTGCTAGAGCAAACTTGGCTTATATGTTTTGTCCAGTCATGTTCAGGAAATATCAAGATGCTTGTGCTTTTGCATGTCTTCTGACTCAGAGAAGAATACTACTTGATTGGAAATCAAGTAAACCACTTTTAGTCTCACTTTGGTTTGAAGATTTGATCTATTTTTGGAATTGGAGAAAATTTGATACTTAGAGGATTCACCAAACTTTTCTATTTAGTATGGACTACAATGATCTCATATTTTGAAAAAGGTGTAGCACTTTCCCCAAACTGAATTTAATAGTGTAATTGAAAGGCATGTGCACATTGTAACGGTATTGTTCGGTATGTCCTCATTGTTTGTAATGTAACTTATACATTATTATCCAAATAACTTTTGGATTTTGTGTTTGTTTATTTACTTATTTATTTATTTTTATTATTATTATTTTTATTATTATTTTTTTATTTTTTTTTTGAGTACATGTGTGTGAATGAGAGGGAGGGCAGTGGAGAGTGAAGTGGTGCAGTTGCAGAGAAAAGAGATGGAGAAGTTGGAGGAGTTAATTTACCTGGGGTCAACAGTGCAAAGTAATGGAGGGTGTGTTAGAGAAGTGAAAAAAAGAGTACAGGCAGGGTGGAGTGGGTGGAGAAGAGTGATAGCAGGAGTGATTTGTGATAGAAGAGTGTCTGCAAGAGTGAAAGAGAAAGTTTATAGGACTGTTGTGAGACCTGAGATGGTGTATAGTTTAGAAACAGTGGCATTGAGTAAAAGACAGGAGGTGGAGCTGGAGGTAGCAGAGTTGATAATGTTGAGGTTTTCGTTAGGAGTGACGACGATAGACAGGATTGGAAGATAGTGAGGGAGGAGAGATTAAGATGGTTTGGACATGTGCAGAGGAGGGACATGGGGTATATCGGTAGGAGAATTCTGAGGTTGGAGCCACCAGGAAGGAGATAAAGAGGAGGGCCAAGGAGGCAGTTTATGGATGTGGTGAGGGAAGACAGATACAGATGGGCAGAATACAGAAGTTGAAACTTTACTCCTTTCTGATAGGAATGCTTGACTTCTTTGAATCTGGTTTTTCTTTGCTAAAGCTGCACTTGTAATTTCAATTCAATTCAATTCATTTTTATTTGTATAGCGATTTTAACAATGAACATTGTCTCAAAGCAGCTTTACACAGATAATGTGGTGATTAAAAGTGAATATGTTCTTTATGAGGAAGGACTGTGGCAAGGAAAAGATCCTGGAATAGGATCTTTCCTAGCTCGTATCCTGGAATAGCTTCAGTGACACTCTGTTGTGTTTAATATCATGTCGCCTGGCCTAGTGCAGTGCCCTCTCCTTTTCCTGAAATCGGGTGAAGCATGTCTTGTTTTTTTCTCTGATATGCATTGTCGGCCATTGTCAGAGAGGTGTGTGCATTTCCAAATCATGACCAATTAATAAACCTTTCCACAGGTGAATTCCAATAGGTGCAGAAACATCTCAGCAAAAAGTCAAGAGAATTCAGAGGAACCTGAGCTCATTTTCAAGGGTCTTAATACTTATGTACATACATTTCATTTTATAAAAAAAATCTAATTTACAGACATTTCCAAAAAATAATTATTTTTACAGTTGCAGTATCAGGTTGCAACATAAAGTTGAAAAAAAAAGTAAGGGATTGATACTTACTGAATGAACTGTAGATATTTAATATTTCAATTACAGTCATGCCTTTGGCACGACTTTAGGAAGAAGCTTGTTCACCTGCACATTATTTTAGTGATGCAGCTCAGTGCAGGGTTAAAACAGCCAAAATAAGACAACAGCCAAAACAAACATTAGCAAAGAAGACGGTCTTAGGGCAGCTTGCAAGGTCTCACTTCTGATGTCGCAAATTTAGGTGTTTTTTTCTTTTTTTTCAAGTCCCAACCAGACATTGCAAGTGCTAAACTGCACAGTCCTCTAAATATTTTATTACAAAATCACAAATGACATTTATTTATTTCTACTGAAAGCATTTTTTCTCTAGAGTTCCCCCTGTAAAGTAAGATAAAGCCCCAGATATAGGTTATATCACCAGCAGATCAGCTGTTTTAAGCTATACTGTACCTTCAAAAGGTTTAAACAATTCCACCCACTCAAATATTTAATTTGCACATGCCAGCTATTGATTTATTTTCTAACAAAAATTGAATAGGCTTTATTTAAGACTTTTTTATTTTGTGTTTGGATCTACTGGCATGTTTCATGGAGATGTTAGGAAACTAGAGCACTTTGAGGACAAAGAAAACATGTAAAACAGACATTAGCCAGAGATCATGAGTGAAGTCTGAAATCTAGAATTGCAAAACACTAGCAAAGTTTGAGGTCTCATACCAAGTAAAGTTAATTAAGCTGTGTTAATAGCAGATAATGGTGTTGAACAATATTCTAATGATACAATTAATTTTAATGATTTGATCGAATTTATAATTCTACATTGACAATGAGTGTACAGTAAAAGGAAAAATTACTTAAATAATTGTAATAAGCGGATCAATTTGGGGGAAAAAACAAAAAACAGTACAACTGTAACTTGTAAAAAACGAAGTACAAACTTTATTCTTCTGTCTTTACAAAGGCACATGCCTATTTTTCCCATTTTCTTTTTTTTTTTTTTTTTTTTTTTTTTTTTTTTTTTTTACAGATGCGTTATTTTAATTGTACATGTGAGGAATTTTTTTTTTTTATGAGAACAAAATACCAGCTTCTCAAAACCAAATGGGACAGAAAAAAATATGAGTTGACCAATGAAAAAGAAGGAAAAGATGGGGGATGGCTAGAGTCTTTGAAGATGGAGACATACAAATAGCCAAGAAGGGTTCAACAGCTGCGTGGTTTGGACTCACAGCACCAATAGCTTTAATGTAGTAGGCTTCTCTTAAAAAAACTAAGTGCTTTAGATCCATAATTTTATACACTATTTGTTAAACCCTCACATACACATTTCTCTGACAGTCTTCTTTTGTACAGTATTTTTTTTTTTTTTAAACAGACATCTGAATGTATTAGGTTTAAAAAAAAAAAAAAAAAAAAAAATGTAAAATACAAAAAAAGAAGAAAAAGGCAGATACACCCTGTGGCTTTAATATAGAAATTGCTGAGTTTTAAGGAACCTCTGAGCTTTTGAGTGTGAGTATGTGTGTGTGTGTGTGTATGTATATGGATGTATGTATAAAACAAAGGAAAGGAAAAATGTATGTATGTGTGTATATATATATATATATACACACACACACATACACACACACACACACACACACACACACACACACACACACACACAGCCATTAAAAACAAAAAAACAAACAAAAAAAAGACAAGTCTTCATAACCCAAGCTAACCATCATTTGAATAATAATAATAAAAAAAAAAGTATATGTATACTGATGCCTCAACTCCAGCTATGATCTGATCAGCTATGGCCCATTCTTTTAGAAGCCCTGTTTCTTAGCAGTCAACACTCAATCCTGACTGAGATGGCCAGAGAAAGCCAACATGCATTTGATAAAGCCCAAATAAAAAGCAATATGTCAAACAGCAAGTGGTTCCCCTGTAACACTGGAGCAAGCATAATTTGTTTGACAAATTTACACACAGATTTGTCACATCTGTTCCTAAATATGCAAATTACAGAGAAACACAACCATGGTGCTAGACGTTCTGGAATGTTTCAAATCCCCACCAATTTTAATGCCATAGTGCCATGGGAGAGAAAGAAATAGGATGGGGCAAGGCTTGTAATTAGTAACATTTGGAGCTGAAAGTCAACTTCAAACCACTGCCCTCTCTCTATACACCTAAAAAGGATACAATACAGTCTACACCATTACTCCACATTCTCCAAACATAAGGATGTATAAGAAAGCCCATGCAATAATCCAGCTTCAATTACATGACCTAAAGCTCCATAGGATTATCGGTCATGTGCACATGCATCAATATGCATCACACACTGAAAAGTAAAGAAAATGAAAACATAAATAAACATTCCAACAAGCAGAACAGACTACTGAATGCATAGAGCAAGTGTGTAGATGTATTTAAAAAAAAATAAAGTAAGAAAAAAAAAGCCTTCAGCATTGCTATTACCAACAGCATAAATCACAGAATTGAATAAAACATTGAGGACAGACAGGCTTCTTCAAATTACCCTAAAGCGGCTACACATGCAGATGGCAGTTGAAGGAGCTGCATAGAGTGCTCATGGGCGTTGAGAAATTTGCTAATTATACTGCCAGCTGATGCCAGCATAGCATGTATGCTCCTTGCAAATTCATCCACACAAGGCAAATACAATGCTCTGTAGAGCACCTACTGTTTAGCTTATTCAATTGTGAAAAGAAAAAAATATAAACAAAACATTAGGCCAGCATTGGGAAGAACAAAAATAAGTGTTGGAGTTTGATGTGGTGCTCGGGCTGCATTGTCTACAGAACTTTATTGTACTGGGAACCCAGCCCAGCTCAGTATTATAACTAGTGCTCATTCTGCCCCCTCCCTC
Source organism: Silurus asotus (assembly GCA_024362625.1). Classification (NCBI taxonomy): domain Eukaryota; kingdom Metazoa; phylum Chordata; class Actinopteri; order Siluriformes; family Siluridae; genus Silurus; species Silurus asotus. The sequence continues at coordinate 99,579 of MU551670.1, forward strand.
CAAAAGGTATTTTACAACCTACACAAAGCTGTAATGATTTTTGTGCTGCATTGGATTTTCCTGCTCCATTGGAGCATTGCTATGGGATCAGAGGCACCATAAATGAATTCACATGACAGCTGTAGTCATGTTATTTCCCTTAAAATGATAAGTGAATGAAATAGTACATTCAGCTTTTAAAGTCAAACAACAGCTCACAGTGGTGCTATAAAGCCTCTCTAAGTCAAAAGAAAGAATAAAGGGATGTTTGGAGTAATCAAAAGATTCAGTAAACAGTCAAAGGTGTGAGATGACCAGGTTGGTAGGTATGAGTTTCTCCAGAATAAATTTACAGGGGTGACTGTCCATTCCAGAGAAGAGATGTCAATAGTGGGAGAACTCGGAATGTTGGCCATATGAGACGGTTGACTGTGGTGGTTTCATTTCAATATAATGCATGTATCTACATTTTTTCATATCTGAAATATGGAAGGATGCACATCGTGGGCAAAAGTGATCAAATAATCTAGTGCACTGTATGAAAGTGAGAGTACAAGTCCATGTGTGCATGTGGGTGAGATGTTATGTTTGCTAATTTATTTAATTTTGTTGTTCTTTGAACCTTTGGCTACGCCATTTCCTACCATATGCTTTTGTATGCCTATATGAGAAAAAGGTAATGAGAGGGAGTGAGAAAGAGTCTTTAGGAGGCCCCTCCTTATGGCCACCCCATTCGCCTGGTGCAGTTAACAGTCCTCAGAACCTTCATTGTCAGAGGCAGTGTCAGAGTCTGCGGTGTCATTCAAAACACGGATTGGGGTGACAATAACTGCCCGACGCTGCTCTTCCTCAGGCACACCCATCTTCTCCTGTGTGCCTTCAATGTGCTGGATAGCCTAAAAAGACAAAACATGTAAGCAAAAACTTTATATCATCATGTGAATATGGTATAGTTTAATGAAGTGCTATTGTGTAAACTGTTTGTTTGCTAACTGGATCTGTTCTGTCGTGACTTGTGAGCAACAAGTCATGCAATCACCGTGCTTGCGACAATGTTGGATTGAATTAAAATGGTGTGAACACTAAATCCAAAAGCAGCAAATAACAGCAGCGGTAAACAATTACATTTTTAGGCATTGTTTTGGTTTTCAGTGAATGCTTATACATTTGTACATCAATGCATTTATCTACTACAAAAGTTATGCTAGTTTTTAAATGTATTTAATTTGTGCATATATCATTTAATTATTATAAAACATTACCGGTAGTTATATTCTAGATGCTTTTATCTTCATAAATGAACAAAAGATCTATTTTAAAAAACAAAAATTTTTAAAACAATGTTGTACATTTTATTTTTAAACATAGCTGTTAACTTGCTCTCTGCAAAATCCAATACAAATGTTGATTAACACAAATTTTACTTTTAATTCTATATGGTTTATATTTCCCTGAAACTCAGAAAAGATATCAAAACATTTAAATTAGTTAAACACTTATTTATTAAGTAATTCTGTGTGTACTGCGTATAAACATGGGTTATGGGATATTTTTCTAAACCCCCCCCCCAAAAGTACTATAATAATGGTAGCGTTAATATACTACTATAATGGCTCCACAATATAATAATGGTACTTTTATTAATTTTAGTTTGGTCCATATTGAAATGTCAATTTGTCTTGGGTGAAAGGCCTTTTACCTGCACTATGGTGTCCAAGTTCTGTCGTGATGTTGAAGCTGTGTTGATTACAGAGGCAGGGCCCATAGTAACCACTGTGACATGATGTGGTGGAGGTGGCAATGCAGGGGCAGGAACAATAACAGTGGTGTGATGAGTGGGAGCAGATGGTGTAGTTGGGGAATATACCTGAGATAAAAAAAAAAAAAAAAGAAATATTATTTTAATATTAACAAGAAAAAAACTCAAGCAAGAAAAGTGGTGCTAAAAATCCATGTTTTATTTATACTATTGAGCAATAAATATGATTACTAAATTTTTTTTTATTATAACTCTTTACATACTGTTTTTTAGCTACTCAATGAGACAATGTGACTTTTTGAGCTGCTGTACCAAGACAACTCTATAGCACTTAATGCAGAAGCATCCAAAACTGATCTACTGACCTCTAGTGGACAATGTTTCAAAGCATATAAAATTTTATAGACACTACGTTTTGCATACTAGTTTGACACTTAATTTTTACCCATTAAGCTGTTTCACACTTTACATTTTGATATAACTATGAAAATCTGACCTGTGTGCTGCGGGCAGAAGTGCTCTCTTTCTCCAACTGTTCCTGGTGTTGCAGGCGAATCAGAGTCTGCGTCTGCACATGTTGTTCCTGCATTTGCTGGGCAATCACCTTCAATTTCTCAGGGTATAGATGGGCATCCAATGAGCGAATCTGTTACACAAATGCACACTTTGAACACAGGACCAGCAAAGAAATTTTGTGATTCTATTATGTACACTGGCTGGCCATAGACACTGGCGATTGAGCGATTGATCCGCTGGCCGATAAATTGTGCTGCTTTTTGGCATTTCTAAATTAATTGGCATTAACAGAGTGTGCTGAAAATTAGGCAGATTATTAGGCAGGATGTTTTTGACACCAAACCATGCATGTACTGCACTTGCAAGAGATAACATAACTCTTCCATCAGCAGGTGGCAGTAGTGTGTATTTGATGTCCAAACAGTAAAAAGCTAAAACTGTGAATATATAAGCAAGCAGTGTTCACCCCTGCTGCTGCAATCATTACTAACAGAGTGTTGTAGAATTTTTCAATCATGTCTGCTAAGTTGCTAAGGAAAAAAAAAAGGCAGACCAACGCTCAAAACCACCTGACATTTTTCCTAATGGACGACCGTCAGCTAAGTGTGTCCTGGGCTTATTATTATTCATTCTTATATATTTAAATAGTAAATATGATACTAATTTTGGAGAGAGAATGGGAAACATTTTGTTATTGAGCCTTCAACCAGGCTACAGGTACGCATGGGTACCAAAACCTGGTAACCCGTGCAGTGATTGGAGAAGTTTGTGTTGTTCAATAAATTTTCAAAACAATATCCTCTATCACGTCTTATGACTCTCTTGGTCTTTAGTGCCACACCACCACGAACCAATATCTTATTGTTCTCAGGTGTTAATGTTTAGCAATAGATTAAATAAAAAGGGACAAGAGTAATCATGACTAACTGTACAGCATTCTAAAGGTATAAGCCTCAATAAAAAACATATAACGAGTGTATTTGCTGAATGTGTGTAAGCAATACACTCAAACAACATGCATTAAAAAAATGCAGTACTTACACATTTATTGTAATAACGAGTCACTGAAAAACATGCCGTAAAGCATTTTGCTCCAACCAAACAATAGTAGTATTGTAATTTCGATGGTTATTTTTTTGTTTGTCACAGAACTTCGGTTGGTGTTTTGTCTGCACATGTTTCAGAATAACTTTTGCATTTAAAACGACATCTTGCTGGTAAAAAAATATGGCTAGGTAAAATATAGTGGTAAAAAACATATATAAATAAATATAAATGAACTGGTTAAGTCTTCTCTCTATAGGCAGGTGCCCAGCTGACTTCTATTATGCACCACCTTTCATTTCAAACCTTTTATTTTCAGCCAGTAGCATTATGGAAACAAAATGATTGATGCAAAATGTAGCCAATGAGTGCAGGATTCTAAAAATGTATGGGAGGATTTTATTCCCCACATGTGTAAATGCTTAGTTTTATTAATCTTTACAAACTCTTAGTGGTCAAACAGAGAAGCACGTGCACAGTGACGGACCAGGGAGTTATGCAGCTCTCAGATCTGCACAAACAGCTCAAGCTAACTGGGCTTTGTTTACCAAAAATAAAACAAAGAAAAGAATGGACAGTCAAATGAGTTGTTTTATCAGAGATTTGCACAAAGCAGAGATGAGGAAAATATTCTTGGGGGTATAGTAACAGACTTAGAGATCTCCATAGAGATGGAAAATCTGAGCCTATTTTACATCTGTAATTTACAATATATCTCCCTTTACAATCTTATACGATGTAAAAAAGTAAATGTTAAGTAATTGTGTGTGTGTGTGTGTGTGTGTGTGCGCGCGTATTGTTGAGATTGGAATGGCCGCACATCAATATGAATAGCCATGGCTATAAAATAATAGCTTGTCTTTCTACCTGGCCATCAATATGAATGCTAACTAAATATCAATAGCCAAAATTTTATCAAAAAAAAGGATTTAATAGTCAGCCATTCATTTATATGCAGACTGTATAAATAGAGTATGAATAGCCACCTGAGTTTAGCAGGTGGCTCTCAAACAGGGGGAGAGAGAAAAGGATCAGACATAGTCTCAGATAAATGTTTGTAGGAATCTCATTTGTCATGAAAGGACAGGACTGATTTCCTGTATTTATATATGAAATAAAAATAATGTAAAAAAATAAAATGTATATCCATGGCACGTCATCATCTATAACTTAATATCTTTTTGAGCAATGTCAAGTTTGATAATTGACAGTGAAGCTTAAAATGTCTTCTTTCCAAGATATCTAAACTGTGTATGTAGCACATTTTTATCAGGAACTGTTAACATTTAAATTTAGGTAGGGTACTTTCAACTGTGAGTCCCAAAGTTTGGGCGGATGGAGACATAGTTTCAGATAAATGTTTGTAGGAATCAAATTTTTCAGGATATCTTCATTCAATTTAAAATATAGTCAAAGTCATGAGACGTGTAATTTAGCCCATTACTATTCTGAATTGCTCAAGGACTGATTTCATGTATTTATATATGAAGAAAAATTTATATTCACGGTACTTCCTCATGTATATCTTTTTGAGCCATATCAACTTCAAATAATGGCAGTAAAGCTCAACGTGTCTTCATTTCAAAGATGTTTAAATTGTGTATGTTCCTTTTATTAGGAACTGTTAACATTTAAATTTAGGTAGGACATTTTTAGCTGTGAGTCTCAAAAGCGGTGGCAAAGGTTCATTAACTGTAAGAATTCATGATAAGCTAAATATATTGGCCAAAAAAAATCTGCATTATATATCGGCCATCGGCTGCAATAATTTTTTTAAATGGGCATCGGCCAAAGAAAGACCCATATCGTTTGACCACTAATAAACACATTACTAGACAACCCAGCACAGCAATCTTAGAGTAGAATTTTGGTTATATAACAAAATCTCAAAAAAAAAAAAAAGGATTTTTTTTTTTTTTTACTTTACCAATATTTATTTGTAAAATAAAAACAAAAATTTTAAAAAGCCACAATATATGCAAAGAGAACACGCACCTGTTCCTCTAGCATCATGCGCACAGAGCGTTCTTTCTCCAGTTGTTGCCGGAGTTCAATCATTTCTCGTCGCAGGTCCTCCACCTTCTCTTCCTCTAGAATATCTGGAGAACCTATTCCTTCATCCTTCTCCTCTGCACGCCTTCTCTTTGGAGATGAGCCACTGAATTCCTGTACATATTGAGTGGAAAAAATCAGAAGTGAAAGATTGGCCAGATTTTCCCCCCCGACCCTTTATCTCATAAAATCTAACAGTTAATTAACAAGACATGATAAAGAAAATAGCTACATTGTGGCAGAACTGGACAATGCTGATTAATTTTTAAATTTTTCGGTCAACCTCTATTGTATATACACCTGTAGACCCAAGTAGACAGATTTCTATGTTGGATATGGAAATGTTCCCCTGGGATTCATGCATAACAGTCTCTAGAGTGTATTTAGGTTAAACAAATAGTGAAACAAAGATAAAAAATATCCATATGCAAAAACAGCTTTTTTAGGGGAGGGTTTGCACTGACAAAAAGGATACAATAATCAGTAACTCCGCTAAAAATAATGCAGAAATTTATAAAGCATCTCAGAAGGCACAACATTGTAAACCCTGAGGTGGATGGGATACAACAGCAAAATACAATTATGAGAGAAATTCCACTTCTGTCAGGCTCAACAAAACTGGACAGGTGAAGGCGAACAGAATGTGCCACCAACAGCATGAATCCATTGTTACCAACAGTCCGGGCTGGTGGATGCAGTGTAATGGTGTGGGGAATGCTTTTTCTCGCCTATTAAGCCTCAACCTTAGATATTGTTGCTGATCATAAGTATTCATTTAAGCCCACAAACTTGGATCATCTTCTAGACTACATCCAGCTTAATAATACACCGTGACACAAAGCAAAACTCCTCTCAGACTAATTTCGGGAATTTGACAAGTGGGTACATTGTTCTTCAGTGGCCTTTCCAATGACCAATTCAACAAAAAAATCCTACAAAACAGTTGTGGGGCTGTAGCAATCGATTATTTTATTAATTTATTCATTTAAAAATCCCCTTCCAATTATTCCAACAATTAATCGAATAATTGAATAAGAAGTATTAGATAACTTTCTTTATTAAAGAGCAATACTAAATATACAAGAGAAAAGTAAGTAATTTGTTTCCTTTTTAGAAAAATGATCAAATCAGTATCTGAAAACAAACTATTTAGTGCACTTAATTGCTATATTAAATAAAAATGCAATAACTTTTTTACACAAAATCATAAATAAAAATAAATTTCAGATTATTAAAAAAAACAAAAAAAAAAAACAAAAACAACGCAATGAATGGTGTTATGTGTTAGTTTAAAATAATTCCAAACTTTGTAATTTTCTTAGGCCTGAATCCTATGGAAGTAAAAGTTTGCCCAATTTCGACTTTTTCCTATCTCCATTCTGCCTTTTTTTCTATAGCTGCATGATTTAGGGGAAAATATCATGTTGCGATTATTGTGGTTAATATTACAATAGGCGATTGCGACATAATAAATGGTTTCATAAGTCCATTCGATTGGTTATCAAGGAGATTGCACAAAGATTAGTGATACTGCTAAAATTTATTTGTAAAACTATAAATGTTTTTCAAATAGTTATATACAAAATTAGATAACATGCATTAAATGTAAACATTTTTTCTCCAAGGTACAGCTGAATTAAATAAAACAATAAATAAAACGTTTTTTTTTTTTTTTAACAAAAATATGATATTTAAAACATTTTGTCGAACCGGAATGCCCTGTCACTGCCCTCAGCTCAATAAATTATTAACTTTTCTGCTGAAGTTTAAGATACAGTATATGTTTACATACCTGAATTCAGGCAACTTTGCAATCAATATTATTAAATGTGTTAATAATAACTAAACTGCTAATTATTTGTACGGTGTGGAAGTGGAGCATTGTAATGGGAGGACATGGTAGCGTTTATTTGGCTACCAGTTCAGTGCCTGTCTGCTCGGCATCATCTTTACCTGGCCTCCACCCTGTACACCGAAAAGTCACGTGACCACACATGCCACACCTGCACTGTCTAAACTGAGAATATCTGGTCTTTTTGTTTTGTTAGCAGCGTGGAAAATCTGCAAACTGTTCTCAGAAAGTGTCCACACATGCACTTATTAATTTCATTAAATCGCAACATTTGCCATCACAAGCTGATATTGCGTTACAATTAATTGTTCTACTTTTTCTCTTGCAATTCCTACCATTTCTCAAAAACATCTGACATTTCTGGCACTATAGATGGGGTGACGCTGCTCGATTTGCTTAAACAGGGAAAAAATGTATTGCTAGAAATATAGTCAGAATTAGTCAAACTTTTTTTATATGGCAAAAAAGGGCTTCCATTCCAGGCTTCTGTTTTCTCCACATTCCTGCATTTTTTCTTTTTGCAGTGTCTTCTGTGTTTACCTGTCCAGAGCACTCCAGAGTTTAGCCGGTGGTGTGTCACCAATAATGATCCGCAGGGAAACAAAATGCTCCGTGTGTAATTGACTAAATGAAGAATCAAGGCAAATAATTTGCCTCAATAATTTGTATTACTCAAGTTACTCAAGGAATTGTTTCAGCCCTAAACACTTGAGAAACAGTTTGAAGATAAAATTTACAGAACAAAACATCTGCAAGAATTCTGACAACATAGACAAGAATCTCAAAATAAATTGTTTTAACCTTTAGAATTTTATCTTGTAAATTCCATGTCATGAAGAATGTTCCATGTCATTGATGATGCTTTGAAAGAGATAGTGAGTGTATATCATCTATATTAATTGTGTCCTGCAAAATACATCTTTGGTCCTAAAGTGTGTTGAAAGTGCATATTATTTTACACAACCCATTATGATTGTGTGGAAGGTATAGTTTCTACACATTAGGGCAAATAACCCTTCCTAAAATCACAGTAACAGTAAAAACAATGCCAAAACACTTAACTAATAAATACATCTCAAATTTTATCAACTATTATTTGTGTAAAAACATACATGCTCATAATGTACCATAAACTGCAAACACTTTCCAGGTTAATTAGAAATAGAGATTTCTGTCAGTAATGATTTCAGGTGTGAAGGCTAGTGGTTAAAAACAGTTCGCCATGGCTCACCTGTATAAAGCGCTTTAGCTGCGTATTTTGCTGCAGTAGCCGTGTCTTTTCTTGCTCCAGAGAGAAAATATATTCTGCAGTCTGCTGTAAGATGGCAGCCTGGGAGATAGCAAAATAAATAAAGGAACAAAATGAAAAAAACATTAATGCTGGAATCTGCTGACAAATGAGGACAAAATGAATATATAAACAGTGGTGTGAAAAAAAGTGTTTTTTCCTCATTATTTTGCATGTATGTCACACAGTAATGTTTCAGATTAACAAAATAATGAAAATATTAGTAAAAGATGACACAAATGACCACAACATGCAGTTTTTAAATTACGGTTTTTATTATTGAGGGAAAACAAAATCCAAAAAGTGTTTGCCCCCCTTTAAAAACTATTGTTGATTACACCGGAGTTCAATTTCTCTCGCCACACCCAGGAATGATTACTGCCACACCTGTTCACAATCAAGAAATCTCTTTAATAGGACCTGCAATACAAAGTGAAGTAGACCAAAAGATCCTCAAAAGCTGGACATCATGCCAAGATCCAAAGAAATTCAGAAACAAATGAGAAAAAAAGTAACAGATCTATCAGTCTGGAAAAGGTTATAAAGCCATTTCTAAAGCTTTGGGACTCCAGTGAACCACAGTGAGAGCCATTATTCATAAATGGCAAAAACATGGAACAGTGGAGGACCTTCCCAGGAGTGGTGGGCCGACCAAAATTACCCCAAAAGCACAGCAACGACTCATCCAAAAGGTCACAAAAGACCACACAACAACATCCAAAAGAAATGCAGGCCTCACTTGCCTCAGTTAAGGTCCAAGGTTAAGACCAAGGTTAATGGTCTGCATGGCAGAGTTCCAAGACATGATCCCCAAAAATTTTGGGAAAATACTCTGTGGACTGACATGACAAAAGTTTAACTTTTTGGAATGTGTTTATCTGGCATAAATGTAACAACACGTTTCAGATTTAGACCCACATTATACCAATAGTAAAATATGGAGGTGGTAGTGTGATGGTCTGGGGTTGTTTTGCTGCTTCAGGACCTGGAAGACTTGCTGTGATAAATTGAACCATTAATTCTGCTTTTTACCAAAAAATCCTGAAGGAGAATGTCTGGCCATCTGTTAATGACCTCAAGCTGAAGCGAACTTGGGTTCTGCAGCAGGACAATGATCCAAAACACACACATATACATATATATATATATATATATATATAAATTTGTGTTCCTCAGAAACTTAAGTGGAGGACCGCAAGTTTGTTTAGTGTCGGTTTTAATAATAATAATAATAATAATAATAATAATTATTTCTTTTTAAATTATTATTATCTAAAAACATGCACAACAATACCAGAGGTAAATAATAAAATAATATATCTATAAAAAGAAACTACAGTTAGCACAATGTCACTCTGGCTACTCACTCTGTACCGGAAATAAAATTTGTTTTGCACATGCATAAAAAATGCTAAAGAATACAAAGTGCTAGCCACTAACCAGGAAATGGCTATTGGCTAATGCTAGTGCTATGAATTTTATGCTTATGCTTTTGTGTTATGAGTTTTATTTCCAGCTTCAAATATTTCTCTGAAAAGGAGACAATCCTGACAATTACACATATTGAGGGAGTGAATGAGTAAAGGATAGACAGAATGAATACATTTTGTTAAAGTATGCTTAAATTAATAAAACAGTTAAGTAGAACATATCTTTAAAAAATTAAATATAAATCTAAAACACACACACACCTCATTTGGTTAATATAAGTGTAACAATTTAACTATTTAATTACATTTTTCCATTTAGTCCATTTTATATAATCAATTCAATCAATATAAAGTGTACTGAATTTATTAGATTTTTATAGTCTCAAAAAAATAATAATAATTAAAAAAAAAATCTCACAAAAGTAAGTATACCTCTCGCATTTTAGTATATCTTCTCAAGGGACAACAGAAATGAAAATTGAATCATTTTAAGGAGTAGTTGCCTTAATGCCTTAATTTTCCTCGGCATGAAATTTACCAGAGCTGCACATTTTGTTGCTCTTCCACTCCTCCATAATGAAATCATGCCGCTCCTCCTTCCGATTGTGGATGCCCCACAGGTGCTCAAAAGTGTTCAGGTCTGGAGACATGCAATGCATCCGGAAAGTATTCGCCTTACTTTTTCCACATTTTATATTATAGCCATATTCCAAAAGAGATTTAATAATTTTTTTTCCTTATATTTCTACAAACAATGCTTGATGACATGAACAAAGTTAGAAACCTTTGCAAAATAAAAAATAAATAAAAAAAGAAAGAAAGAAGAAAAGAACAATAATTACATGTACAGTCACAGTTTTTGCAATGACACTCAAAATTTTGCTTAGGTGCAACCTGTTTCCACTGATCCTCCTTGAGAGTTTTCTACAACTTGATAGTAGTCGACCTGTGGTAAGTTCAGTTGATTAGACATGATTTGGAAAAGTTCACACCTGTCTATATTAAGGCCCCACAGTTAAAAGAAAATGTCAGAACATAAACCATGCCATGAAGTCCAAGTAATTGTCTGTAGAAGGGTACAGAAAAATGTCTGCAGCATTGAAGGTCCCAATCGTACGTAAATTGCCGCCATCATCCGTAAATGGAATAGGTTTGGAACCACTATGACTCTTCCTAGATCAGGCCACCTAGCCAAACTGAGCAATTGGGGCAAGGGGAGTTGACCAAGAACCCGATGGTCATTCTAAAAGAGCTCCAGCTCAGAAGAGAGGAAAAGCATCCAAAAAAACAACCATCTCTGCAGCACTTAAATCAAGCCTGTATGGTAGAGTGGCCAGACGGAAGCCGATCCTCAGGAAAATGCACAGAAAGCCTGCCTGGTGTTTGCCAAAAATGTACCTGAAGGACTCTCAGACCATGAAAAACCAAGATTGAAATCTTTGGCCTGAATGCCAAGAATCATGTCTAGAGGAAACCAGGCACCGCTCATCACCTGTACAATACCATCCGTACAGTAAAGCATGGTGGTGGCAGCATCATGCTGTGGGGAGGTTTTTCAGGAGCAAGAACTGGGAGACTAGTCAGGATCCAGGTAAAGATTATTTCAGCAATGTACAGAGACATTCCAGAGCGCTCTGGACCTCTGGGGTGATGGTTCATCTTCCAACAGGACAATGACACTAAAAGATTAACCCAGCCAAGATGAAAATGGAGTGGCTACGGGACATGAGCCTTGAGTGGCCCCTGTGCTGTGCCAAGCTTGTAGCATCATACTCAGAAAGACTTGAGGCTGTAATTGGTGCCAGAGGTGCTACAACAAAGTATTGCACAAAGACTGAATACTTATGTACATGATTTTCTTTTTTTGTTTCTTATTTTAAATGAATTTTGCAGATTTCAAACAAACTTCTTTCATGTTGGAGTATGTTTATAGAATTTTGAGGATTTTTTTTTTTTATATATTTCAGTTAAAGCTTTTTGGGAATAAGGCTATAACAACAAAATGTAAAAAGTGAAGCACTGTGAATACTTCCCAGATGCACTGTAATTAGTTACTCCATCTCCTTCACCTTTCTCAGCAAGGCAGTTGTCATCTTGGTGGTTTACTTATGGTCATTATGTTGAAAGGCTACTGTTCAGCCCAGTTTCTGAAGGAAGGGCATTATGTTGTGCTTCAGAAGGTCTCAGTACATGTTGGAATCAAAGTTTCCCTTAATGAACCTCATCCTCCCCAGTACCAGCAGCACTCATGCAGCCCCAGACAATGATGCTGCCACCACCATGCTTAACTGTAGGCAAGACACAATTCAACAAACCATCTGAGCTTATCTAACCGGCTCAAGTTAATCCAAGTCTCATCAGACCGCAGGAAATGGTTCCAGTAACTCATGCTTTCGGACAGGTTGTCTTCAGCACACTGTTTGCAACCATTCTAATTCTCAAACCCTAAGTGTTCTGTGGCATGAGGTGCCAGGTTGAACATCCATTGGTCAGTATGGGTGAATTGTACTCAAAGCACCAAAATGTAACTGCTAATACAAGATGCACAAATGTGTATGGTCCTGTCAATCAGACAAAAACATGAACATGATTAAAAGACATACAGCTGTTATCACAGAGTGTACCTATTTTTGCTGGCATCTATTTTAACAATAATTGCGGTATGTCGAGTTTTTTTTTTAAAGGACAGTAAATATGTACAGCTACAAAGCAAAAAAAAAGATGGCGGCGCATACACATCGCGAGGCTCAGCGTCTCCCCAGATTTGCCATATTTGTGCTAATTTATGCACTATTCCCCTGCATGCTCCTGCGATTCAGTTTTGCGAATATAACATTTGACAGACACTCCTGGATTATTGGTCATATCTGCACACACTCTGTTTTGGACATTTTCACCTTCGACCAGATACCACTGGAGATCGTAAGGAAGCCGCAACCCCCTCAGACAATCGGACTATCTCTCATCGTTCCTGTTACCCAAGTTCTCGCCAGTCATCAAACGTGTAAAACCCACATCAGGACGGTTAAAATTCTGCCTTTTTACAGCTGCAGTTCTCACACACAGACTGGAGTGAATTTGCTGCACAGGTCACCAACATCAACAACAATTCTGTTCTTGACCAGGTGTGTGGATCGGGTGACCACACAAAAGATCATAAGTGTTCCTAATCAGAAGCCATGGATGAACTGGGAGGTCCGTCTTCTGCTGAAAGCAGACAACACAGCCTTTAGGTCTGGGGACCCCGAGGACTACAGCATCGCCACAGCTAATCTGAGGAGGGGAATCCGCAAAGCCAAACGTATACAAACAGCGGATCGACGAGCACTTCAACTCTGCTGAGCCGCGACGCATCACCAACCAGATCTGCTTCATTTCCCGACGAGCTCAATTTTCCCATCGCTCATTTTAAAAAGGGGAACATAGAGCCGAGTTAAGGCAGAGTTATTACCAGGTGAGCAGCCACTCACATTCTCCACCTATGAAGTGTGTACTACCCTGGGCAAGGTGAATGCACAGAAAGAAGCCAGCCCTGACTGCATCACTGATCCTGTACTCGGAGCATGCTCAGAGCAGTTGGCTGAGGTCTTTACTTACATCTTAAAACTGTCCTTGGCCCAAGCAACTGTCCCCACCCGTTTTAAGTATGTTACCATTATACCAAAGCTAAAGCACTCTGCTGCAACAGAACTAGGTGACTTTTGTTCCGTCTCACTCACCAGTCATCGCAAAGTACTTCAAAAGACTGGTCCTCACCCACCTCAAAGCCTGGCTGCCACCAACTCTAGACCCATAACCAATTTGCCTATCGCCTGAATAGGTCAACCATTACCACGGTACTTCATTCTGCCCATACCCACCTGGACAACCCCAACACTTATTCCAGGATATAATCTGTTGTAATTTGGTACAGTTCAGCCGTAAAGCCCTTCAGAGGGTGGTGAATACTGCCCAATGAATCATTAGCACTCAGCTTCCCACCTGGAAGAACATGTACAACATTTACCTGCAAAGGGTGAGGGGCATCTTCAAAGATGCCTCTCACCCAAACCATGGACTATTCACCCTTCTCCCATCGGGCAGACGCTAAGAGCCACATAAACAGATTAAAGAATATCTTTTTTTTCCTTTTAACAGCTGTTTCAATACTGCATTGTCAAAATTTTGCACTGCTTATCCACATTTCTTTTCACACCAACTCACATTTGCACTACTGTACATTATACCCATATTTATACTATATATAATGTACCATACATACATCCATACTTGTACATTACTTTGTCATTTGAGTATATTATCTTCTGACATTTATAACTAAGCATAATCTTTGCACAGTATATTGTATATTACTATATATACACTACACCATTTACAGGTGCATCTTAATAAATTAGAGTATCATTAAAAAACGTTGATTTTAGTAATTCAATACTAAAAGATAAACTTGTATATTACATAGATTCATCACACACAGACCAATATATTTCAAGTGTTTCTTTCTTTTCATTTTGATGATTTTGGCTCACATTTAACAAAAAACCACCAATTGACTATCTAAAAAAATTAGAATGCTTTATAAGACCAATCAAAAAAAAAATTAAGTAAATTGTTGGCCTTCTGGAAAGAATGTTCATTTATTGTTTATGTACTCAATACTTGGTAGGGGCTCCTTTTGCTTTAATAACTGCCTCAATTTGGTGTGGCATGGAGGCTGTGGCTCTGCTGAGGTGGAGTAGAAGCCCAGGTTTCTTTGACAGTGGCCTTTAGCTGATTTGAATTCTTTTGGTCTCTTGTTTCTCATTTACCTCTTGACAATATCCCATACATTCTCTATGGGGTTCAGGTCTGGTAGGTTTGCTGGCCAGTCAAGCACACCAATACCATTGTCCGTTAACCAACTTTTGGTGCTTTTGTGCTTTTTGTGCCAAATCCTGCTGGAAATTGAGATCAGCATCTTCATAAAGTTGGTCAGCAGAGGGAAGCATGTAGTGATCTAAATATTTCTGGTAGACGGCTGTGCAGACAAACAAATGGAGATAAACAGAGTGGACCACCATTATGTGCCTCTCCTCTCTGTTCTGGGGTCTTTATTTCCAAATGAAATGCAAAATTTTCTTTCCTTTCATCTGAAAAGACAACTTTGTCCCACTGAGCAACAATCCAGTCCTTTTTGTCTTTTGCCCAGGTAAGATACCTCTGACGTTGTCTCTGGCTTAAAGGTGGCTTGACACAAGGAATGAGTCAGTTGTAATCTGCATGAAGCACTGTCTCCAGCTGCAGTCCACTCTTTGTGAATCGCCCCCAAATTCTTGAATCAGCTTCGTTTCACCTTTTTCTACCACATTTTTCCTTTCATTAACTCTCAATTAACATGCTTTGATGCAGAACTCAGTGAACAGTCAGCTTCTTTAGCGGTGACCTTTTGTGTCTTACCCTCCAATGATGATCTTCTGGACTAATGTCAAGCCAACAGTCTTCCCTCATGATTGTGTATCCTGAACCAGAGTGAGACACCATTTAAAGGCTCAGGAAACCTTTGCAGGTGTTTTTTAATTAGCTGATTAGAGTGTGACCCCACAAGTCTTCAATATTGAACTTTTTCACAAAATTAAAACACTTCACTTTTTGTATCAAATTACTAGAATAAACTTTTTAAATTATATTCTAATTTAATGAGAGGCACCTATATTATTACCTACTGCACCTTCTGTACATTAAAATCACCCTCATCCTATTGGCCTATTTACAATAGATAACAGTAGATATATAGTGTTTAGATATATAGTGTATGAGGTCTATTATACAGTGTTTAGATATATAGTGTATGAGGTCTATTAAACTATTATATACAGTATAATAGACCTCATACACTTCATATCTACTGTTATCTATTGCAAATAGGCCAATGAAGTGCTATTGTGTAAACTGTGTTTGCTAACTTTGGGACAGTCACACTAGATCTGTTCTGTCGTAGCTCGCGCATCACACAGGCAGTTCGCTCGCGACATAGTGATGGATTAAATAAAAACTGGGCACTAACAATCGAAAAGCAGCAAAAAGCAGCAGCAAACGATTACATTTTTTACTCACAGTTGTGGTTTTCAGCTGCTTATGCATTTATACACCAACGTAAATTATTCCTTTTCTGTTAGCTTGCTGCGTTTCTCCGTTCCATTTTATTTTTATAGCATTGGTCTGATACAACAGTAATAAAACAACTCTGTTCAAACGTAATTTGCTGCAGCTTTACTACATTCAAATGTTCTACTTCTTCTTCTTTCGGCTGCTCCCATTAGGGGTCACCACAGCTGATCATCTGTCTCCATACCACCCTGTCCTCTACATCTGCCTCTTTCACACCAACTACCTGCATGTCTCCCAACAAAAACCTCAACATCTTCAGCTCTGCTACCTCCAGCTCCAGCTCCACCTCCTGTCTTTTACTCAATGCCAGTCTCTAATCCATACGACATCGCAGGTCTCACCACAGTCCTATAAACTTTCCCTTTCATTCTTGCAGATACTCTTCTATCACAAGTCACTCCTGTTACCCTTCTCCACCCACTCCACCCTGCCTGCATTCTTTTCTTTACTTACCTAACACACTCTCCATTACTTTGCACTGTTGACCCCAGGTACCTGAACTCCTTCACCTTCTCCACCTCTTTTCCCTGCAACCGCATCACTCCACTGCCTTCCCTCTCATTCACACATATGTACTCTGTCTTACTCCTACTGACTTTCATTCCCCTTCTCTCCAGCGCATACCTCCACCTCTCCAGGCTTTTCTCAACCTGCTCCCTACTCTCACCACGAATCACAATATCATCTGCAAACATCATAGTCCAGGGAGACTCCTGTCTGACCTCATGCGTCAACCTGTCCATCACCACTGCAAACAGGAAAGGGCTCAGGGCCGATCCTTGATGCAGTCCAACCTTCACCCTGAACCAGTCTGTCTTTCCTACTGCACACTTCACTGCAGTCACACTGTTCTCATACATGTCCTGCACCACCCTCACATACTTCTCTGACACACCTGACTTCCTCATACAATACCACAACTCCTCTCTTGGCACTCTGTCGTACGCCTTCTCTAAATCCACAAATACACAATGCAATTCCTTCTGTCCTTCTCTATACTTCTCCATCAACATCCTCAAAGCAAATAATGCATCTTTGGTGCTCTTCCTCGGCATGATACCATATTGTTGCTCACAGATGGTCACCTCTTCTCTCAGCCTGGCTTCCACTAATCTTTTCCTTAACTTCATGGTGTGACTGATCAACTTTATTCCCCTGTAGTTACTGCAGGTCTGCACATCACCCTTATGCTTAAAGATCGGTACCAGCACACTCCTTCTCTATTCCTTAGGCATCTTCTCACCTTCCAAAATCCTGTTAAACAATCTGGTTAAAAACTCCACTGCCATCTCTCCTAAACATCTCCACGCTTCTACCGGTATGTCATCTGGTCCAACCAACTTTCCATTCTTCATCCTCTTAATCGCTGCTCTCACTTCCTCCTTACTAATCCTATCTACATCCTGCTTGACCAACTCCACATCGTCCAACCTTCTCTCTCTCTGATTTTCCTCATTCATCAGCTGCTCAAAATACTCCCTCCACCTTCTCAACACCCTCTCCTCACTAGTCAACACATTTCCCTCTCCATCCTTTACTGCTCTAACTTGCAGTACATCTTTCCCAGCTCGGTCCCTCTGCCTGGCCAATCGGTACAAATCCTTGTCTCCTTCCTTAGTGTCCAACCTCTCATACAGCTCCTCATATGCCTTTTCCTTGGCTTTCGCCACATCCATTTTTACCTGCTGCCGCATCTCCTTGTACTCCTGCCTACTTTTCTCATCACTCTGTCGATCCCACTTCTGTTTTGCCAACCTCTTTCTCCTTATGCTCTCCTGCACTTCCTCATTCCACCACCACGTCTCCTTGTCTTGCTTTCTATTTCCAGATGTCACACCCACCTTACAGTTCCCAATCTCCTTCAGGTTGCATCTCCTGCATAGCACATAGTCCACCTGTGTGCACCTTCCTCCACTCTTATACGTCACCCTATGATCCTCCTTCTTCTTAAAATACGTGTTCACCACTGCCATTTCCATCCTTTTAGCAAAATATACCACCATCTGCCCTTCCACATTCCTCTCGTTAAAACCATACCTACTCATCACCTCCTCATCACCTCCGTTCCCTTCACCTACATGCCCATTAAAGTCTGCCCCAATCACCAATCTTTTTTCCTAGGTACACCATCTACCACTTTATCTAATTCACTCCAGAATCTTTCCTTCTCCTCCATCTCACAGCCAACTTGTGGAGCATAGGCACTGATGACATTTATAATCATCCCTTCAACTTCCACCTTCACGATCACCCTATCAGAAACACTCTTTACCTCCACTACACTCTTGCTGTACTCTTCCTTCAGAATCACCCCTACACCTTTTCTCTTTCCATCCACACCATGATAGAACAGTTTAAACCCACCTCCAATGTTCCTGGTCTTACTCCCTTTACACTTGGTCTCCTGAACACAACATATCTACCTTTCTCCTCTCCATCCTATCAGCTACCTCTCTTCCTTTACCCGTCATAGTACCAACATTTAAAGTACCAAACCGAACCTCTACTCTCCTCCACTTCTCCTTTTCCCGCCGTCTCTGTAGACTTCTTCCTCCTCTCCTTCTCCTCCTTCGGCCAACAGTAGCCCAATTTCCACCGGTACCCTGTCGGCTAACGATACCTGTGGCGGTCGTTGTTAACCCGGGCCTCGACCGATCCGGTATTAAATTCTCATTTGTGATCCGCATATTTGATTTGGCACATGTTTTACACTGGATGCCCTTCCTAACGCAACCCTCCCCATTTACCCGGGCTTGGGACCGACACTAAGAGTGCACTGGCTTGTGCATCCATAATGGCTGGGTTTTTGTTTTCAAATGTTAGTATTTTTAATTTATGCATACATTTTATTATTAAAAATGTATTTTATATATTCTAGATGCTTCTAGCTTTACAACTGAACAAAATGTCTTTTACAAAAATTGTCAAAACAATGTATTATATTTTATTATTTTAAGCATGGTTGTCAACTTGCCATCTGCAATCATTAAAAGCAATACAAATGTTGATTTACACAAATTGTTTCATCTTGCATTCTTAAATGCTGTTATTTGTTTCTTTTTTCTTTTTTTCCAGAAAGAATCAACCCAGCATGATTGATTTTGTTGAGGAGGGCATGGGGATATCTCCTTTCAACAAACAGCCACTATAAGCTTTGAAATGTCAAAATTAAAGATAGTTAAACCCAATATGTGGCCATTGCATTTTTCTAAGTATTTTATACATAAATACTTTGAATTAGGGGTTTATAGTTATAATAAGCAAAACAAATTAGTTGTAATAAATTAGTTGTTGCAGTTCTAGGTAAAAGCCTGTATTACTCCAGAATTCTTATTTACTATATTGTGTAAAAGACGAAATACTATGTTTTTACCTATCTAAAAAAATGCAACCTTAGATGAATACATGCTATACCATGTCATTATTGATTTCACAAACATAAAACCAAAATCTAGAAGCAACCTCTGAAAAATTTAACTTTTTGTATCAGAGCTTGTAAATTTGATTTGAGCTTGTAGAACTACCTTTAACAGCAATAACTTTCTAATAAGCATCATGTAAATCTTGCCCTTTTTGTGGAGGAAATTTGCCTGTTTTTCTCTAAAACGTTGCTTCCGTTCATTGAGGTTTGCAGTCCTTTATTTCATTTACGCCATTTGCTGGTGCGCTTGGGATCACTGCCAGTGTTTTTAAGCTGTCAAGACAGACAACCTCACATCCGACTCTACAATACTTTGGTAGACAGAGTTGTTCACGGCCAACTCAGTACTGCAAGGTCCTCAGGTACTGTGGCTGTAAACAAACCCAAATCAGCCCTCTACCAATGTGCAGTTGGCCTAAGGTGTTTGTGCAGATATGCTGCATTTGGTTTTTGCCATGGCTAAACAGCTCCATTTTGGTTTCATCCGTCCAAAGGACATTTCTTACAGCACTTTTGTGTTTTTTTTTTAATACTTTGCAAAACTAAGTAAGAGAGGATTAGAAATAGTCTAGAATGATTTCCACTTGTTAACAATCTTGCTCATTAAGACCAGTAAATAACCTCCATTGGTAAAAAGTACTGTAAACTGCTAGAGGTGAACAAAAGTTGAGGTCACCAAAACTAAACATTTTATTCTAGTTATTCATAAAGTGCCTCTCAGGGAGGAATAGTTGGTTAACACCACAGCTGTTCATTAGCAATATAAATGAATGAAGCCTTCAAAGTTATTGGTAATTACTTCAGGTGCCCCAACTTTTGTTTACTTACAAATAGTCTGTATAAAACCAGTGTTGGAACAGTGTCTTACTACACCCCCTTAAACATTGTTGACAGTAATGCTCTCATAACGGTGAGAAAAAGGAATTATAATTTAAGACAGACAGGCAATTATAATCTTTAAAAGTGTATGTCTTTTCTTTAGAGCAGAAGTGCCCCAAAAGAAAATCCATCTTCACTGAGGGCATGGGCCAAAAGGAAGTGTTGCATTATACAAAATTGTAAAAAGTCTATTCTCCTACTTCAATTCAATCTTTTTTCGACACGCTATAGTGCTGGTCCCAAGACCGGATAAATGGGGAGGGTTGCGTTAGGAAAGGCATCCAGCATAAAAATGTGGCAAATCGAACATGCAGATCACGAGAGAAGGCGAAAGAGAATTTTTTTTCTTGCTATTTTCTTTCTATTTTAGCAGTAACAAGAATTAAAATGCTTACAAATTTACAGTATTTTACTCCATGTAGAAATACCAACAGCTATGTGGAATCGGATACATTGTTGCTCTTATTGAAAGCTTAATAAAATGCAGCTGCGTTTGCTTGATGCGTCAGGTAACAGTATTTCTTAACAAGCTGATGGGAGGATCTTCACCCGAGAAGAGCACACTACTTCTGCACCCACTGCAAAGCATTCTTGGACAAACTCTGCAGTAACAAAGGCTCTTCCACTTTTATCACTTACTGTGTTGTAAATCCTTGAATTGTAAAAGATTTAGCAGTATGCTCTGCTCAGACTGAACTATAGAAAACACATTGTTAGCCATCTGAAATTGTTTCTTGCCATCAGAATTTAAGAAGTTTGTTTCATAATGATACATTTCTTTCAAAACAGCAATATAACATTCAAAGTGAATTTAATTAAAAAAATGTCAAAAATTAAACACTTCTGAAAATTTCAAGTTAAAGCTCATAATTAGCTGCAACTTGAAATGTGTACTGACAACTTAAAATCTGCATGTACATTAAACAAAAAATAGTTGCATTTACATCTATTCTCTACATTCAATTCTGATAAAAATAAAAATTGGTACACCCTTACTGCTTTCATATGAATAATTATAATTATTCTACATTTTATTTTAAACATTCGTTTTAATTAACAGAATAAATGAAAAGGGTTTGGACAAATTTGTCGGTAGTCTCAGTTGCAGATCATAGGTCCTCCAACATGATTAATCACCGGAAAACCACTCAAAAATCGCCAAGAACAAAACACTGGACATTTCTGAAGTGGTGTTCCATGAGCCTTGATTTTAATCCCATCATGCATCCACAGAAAACATGCAGTCTGGAAAAGGAAACCTGGTAAGTTCCATAGAGAGCTACAGAAATAACTTTTTTTTGTAGTAATTGCCTCTAAAAAATATTTTGGTCTCGGTTTTGTCCGTGCCATATTAATCATTTAAAAAAATAATAAGAAAAACAAGGTATGTGTTAGGATCTTAGAGACTTTGACAATGGACAATATGTAGACACTAGACAACTGGGTCAGAGCATCTCCAAAACAAGCCATATAGAGTTCAAGAATGATTTGTTTCAGAAAAGCACAATAAATATACCACCACAGCTTACTGATGAACATAAGGAACAAAGCCTAGCCCATTTACATAAGAGCTACTGTAGCACAGATTGCAAAAAAAATAAAAAAGATGAATAGTGGCTATTACAAAAGGTGTCAAAAACACACAGTGCTATAGATAGGGCTGCTTAGATCACTGGTTAAAGTGCCTATCCCAACCCCTTGTCCACCGCTAAAAGTGCCTATAACAGGAATGTGAGCATAAGAGCGCAACAATGAAGCCAAGGAAGATGGAGGCCTCGCGAATCACATTTTCTTTCAAATATATGTGGATAGTTAAACACTGCTGAAAGAGATATTTTGAAGTAATTTAAAGACTGATAGCAATATTGCTGTTCAAACATCAAATAGAGGTTTGCTTTTACCACCTAGTTACTAGAACAGACAACAGTCTTGAAGAATAAATTTCTTGTACCTTGGGAGAGGATGAGACCCGATAAGCATGTTTGAGGATCTGAGGGAGCATGGTGTTGTGCAAGGTGAGTTACATGCTGTGAGTCTGAGGGGTTCTGGACTGTTTTTGGCTTTGTAGACAAACATCAGTTTTTAAGTATGATGTGAGCAGATACAGTAAGCCAGTGGAAGGAGTTTAGTAATGTGGTAGTGAGGAAGAACCTAGGGAGGTTGGTAAAAAGTCTTGATGCTGTATTCTGTATAAGCTGCTGTTTTTTTCTACTTTCCCTGACCCCGTTGTGTTGGCTTTCTCTTTGGCTCTCGACTAATATTAATTTATATATATATATATAT
>MU551670.1:124538-144221 GCA_024362625.1 Silurus asotus
TCTCCTCTGGTGCTTGCTACATCGCGGTGGGTGCACACGCACGCCAGCTAGCACGCCGCTCACACAAAAACACACACACACACACACACACACACACTCACTCACAGACACATATATATACACATACACTGAGGAAAATAAGTATTTGAACACCCTGCTATTTTGCAAGTTCTCCCACTTAGAAATCATGGAGGGATCAGAAATTGTCATCGTAGGTGCATGTCCACTGTGAGAGACAATCTTAAAAATAAAAAAATCCATAATTCACAACATAAGTATTTGTACACCTGTCTATCAGCTAGAATTTTGACCCTCAAAAACCTGTTATTCTGCCTTTAAAATGTCCACCTCCACTACATTTATTATCCTAAATTAGATGCACCTGTTTGAGGTCGTTAGCTGTATAAAGACACCTGACCACCCCATACAATCAGTAAGAATCCAACTACTAACATGGCCAAGACCAAAGAGCTGTCCAAAGACAATAGAGACAAAATTGTACACCTCCACAAGGCTGGAAAGGGCTACGGGGAAATTGCCAAGCAGCTTGGTGAAAAAAGGTCCACTGTTGGAGCAATCATTAGAAAATGGAAGAAGCTAAACATGACTGTCAATCTTCCTCGGACTGGGGCTCCATGCAAGATCTCACCTCGTGGGGTCTTAATGATCCTAAGGAAGGTGAA
This sequence comes from Silurus asotus, assembly GCA_024362625.1. Lineage (NCBI taxonomy): Eukaryota > Metazoa > Chordata > Actinopteri > Siluriformes > Siluridae > Silurus > Silurus asotus. The sequence continues at coordinate 125,222 of MU551670.1, forward strand.
AAATCAGCCCAGAACTACACGGGAGGAGCTGGTCAATGACCTGAAAAGAGCTGGGACGTCATGGTTTAAAATCATGCATGGCACGGAAGGTTCCCCTGCTTGAACCAGCACATGTACAGGCACGTCTTAAGTTTGCCAATGACCACTTGGATGATCCAGAGGAGTCATAGGAGAAAGTCATGTGGTCAGATGAGACCAAAATAGAACTTTTGGGTCATAATTGCACTTAACGTGTTTGGAGGAAGAAGAATGATGAGTACCATCCCAAGAATACTATCCCTACTGTGAAGCATAGGGGTGTTTTTCTGCACATGGGACAGTTCGAGTGCACAGTATTAAGGAGAGGATGACCGGGGCCATGTATTGCGAGATTTTGGGGAACAACCTCCTTACCTCAGTTAGAGCATTGAAGATGGGTCGAGGCTGGGTCTTCCAACATGACAATGACCCGAAGCACACAGCCAGGATAACCAAGGAGTGGCTCTGTAGGAAGCATATCAAGGTTCTGGCATGGCCTAGCCAGTCTCCAGACCTAAACCCAATAGAGAATCTTTGGAGGAAGGTCAAACTCCGTGTTTCTCAGCAAAAGGCCAGAAACCTGACTGATCTAGAGAAGATCTTTGTGGAGGAGTGGGCCAAAATCCCTCCTGCAGTGTGTGCATACCTGGTGAAAATCTACAGAAAACGTTTGACCTCTGTAATTGCAAACAAAGGCTACTGTACCAAATATTAACCTTGACTTTCTCCGGTGTTCAAATACTTATTTGCAGCTGTATCATACAAATAAATAGTTTTAAAAAAAAATCATACATTTTAATTTCTAGATTTTTTTTTTTTAGATTATATCTCTCACAGTGGACATGCACCTACGATGACAATTTCAGACCCCTCCATGATTTCTAAGTGGGAGAACTTGCAAAATAGCAGGGTGTTCAAATACTTATTTTCCTCACTGTATATACACAGACGAACCCACTTATCTCGACCTCGGTTAACTCGCCAACCCTATTAAGTCGACGTTTTTGAAGTGGAACCGGCAAATTCTTGCTTTGTCTTAGCATTTTTTTATCGGTTATGCCGATTTTTTATGTCGCCGAACCCTAATATCTCGAGCACAAGGGGCGGCAAATTTGCCACTTAACGTTGGTTATGTCAGGAATCCCCCTGCCACGACCCCTTCGGCGGCGGCATTCCCCAAAGCACCCTGCTTCTTCTCAGTCACGCTGATCACACACACACCTGACTCTCATTCACTCACTCATCATATCTCCTATTTAAGCCCCTCACCTCCCCAGACTCGCGGACCGTTATTGTTTGTGCATGATTGTATGTGTTGGTTCATATCGGTCTGTGTAATCGCGTATACGTATCCCGCTACGTACCCTTCTTCTCGGACTCCGCATTCTCTCAACGGCACTCCGGATTACCCCGATCCTGCTGTTTTCCATGTTCACGCTGTCAGCACAAAGTTTATCCGTTGCTGCCCAGCGCTGCGCTTTTCATAGCACGGATCCATAGATTCTCTACACGAACCGTCTCCGATTCACAGAACTTTGTGGACCGCGCTCCAAAAGCGCACCACTGGATATTACTGCTTCGCTACAAGTATTGGTGGATTTTCTCCTGAGTATTCCCACTAAACTTTGTTTGCGTTTACTTCGGTTTTCGCCTCCTTATCTGCATTACAGGTTATCTCGATCCGCATGACCAATCAAACAAATCGCGGCAACGCTGTTGTGTAAAAAAACCTCCAAAAACACGTGCATGCACATTCTCATTTATTAATGCATATCATGTACATAAATTTTTATTTTAAAATGTTAATATATTGCCGCCATATTGGTTTTTGTTTATTTGTTTGGTATATATAGTGTGTAAGTGAGAGTGTAATTATAATTATATATATATATATACACATACACACACACACACATATATATACATACACACACACACACACACACACATACAGTGCCCTCCACAATTATTGGCACCCCTGTTTAAGATGTGGTCATGGACTTCAAAAAATTCTCCTTTTTTTTTTAAACAACATAGAACCCAAATGCAAAAAAAGAGAGAAATCCAACCTTTTATTAAGTATATTACTTTGGTGTTTAAAAAAAAAAAAAAAAAAAAAATTCACACATTTAGAAAGAAAGAAAAAAAAATTGAAATCATGTGTGCCACAATTATTGGCCCCCCTGAAGTGAATACTTTGTACAACCTCCTTTTGCCAACAAGACAGCACTTAATCTCCTCCTATAACATTTCACAAGATTGGAGAACACAGAGAGAAGGATTTACGACCAATCTTCTTTGCACAATCTTTCTAGATCATCCAGTGTCCTGGGTCCTCTCTTATGCACTCTTCTCTTTAGCTCGCCCCACAGGTTTTCGATTGGGTTGAGGTCTGGGGACTGAGATGGCCATGGGAGGACCTTGAGTTTGTGACTGCTGAACCACTTTTGTGTAGATTTTGCCACATGTTTTGGATCATTATCCTGCTGAAAGACCCAATGACGACCCATCTTCAGCTTTCTGGCAGAGGCCATCAGGTTTTTATTTAAAATATCCTGGTACTTCAAAGCGTTCATAATGCCATGCACCCTAACAAGGTTCCCAGGGCCTTTGGAAGAGAAACAGGCCCACAGCATCACAGATCCTCCACCATACTTCACGGTGGGCATGAGGTGCTTTTCGGCATACTCATCTTTTCTTTTACGCCAAACCCACTTAGAGTGTTTGTTGCCAAAAAGCTTAATCTTAGTCTCATCTGACCAAAGCACACGATCCCAGTTGAAGTCCCAGTACCGCTTAGCAAACTACAGACGTTCACGAGTTAGTGAGAAAAGGCTTTTTCCTTGCATGCCTCTCAAACAGCTTGTTGGCATGTAGAGAGCGTCTGATGGTTGTTTTGGAGACTCTGTGACCCCAAGATGCCACTCTTTGATGCAATTCTGTGACGGTGAGCTTGGGAAATTTTTTTACTTCTCTTACCATCCTCCTCACTGTGCGTTGTGGCAAGATAAACTTGGGACCTCTTCCAGCCTTGTTTGTCACTGGTCCAGTTCTTTTAAACTTCTTAATGATTCCTCTGACTGTAGATTCCAACAAGTTAAGGCAAGTGGCTATTTTCTTGTGGCCATTGCCTGACTTATGAAGGTCGACACACATCTGCCTTACTTGAATGGCGTGTTCTCTTGTCTTTGCCATGTTGACAAATGGGTAAAAGAATTAGGCCTCTATGTCACATCATATTTATACCCCAGGGAAACAGGAAATCATGAATTACTAATTTAAAGTCCCTAGATACCCTGACCAACCTTAGCAACTACAGAAAAATATATATATAAAAAAAAAACAATTACATTTTTCAGAGGAATTGTTAGGGGTGCCAATAATTGTGGGACACATGATTTCAAGTTTTTTTTTCTTCTCTAAATGTATGATTTCTTTTTTACCACCAAAGTAATGTACTTAAATGAAAGGTTGGATTTTTCTCTTTTTTTGCATTTGGGTTCTATGTGGTTTTTAAAAAAAAAAACCCACGGCCACATCTTAAACAGGGGTGCCAATATTTGTGGAGGGCACTGTAAATATTGTGTGTGTGTGTATATATATATATATATAAATAAATAAATAAATAAAAAAAAACCACACACACAGTTGAACCCAGTTATGTCACCAGCCTGAGGGTTTGCCAAAAAGCATCGAGATAAACGAAAACCAATATGGCAGCAGTATAATAACGTGCTTGAAATTTCTTTAATGTACATGATGTGCATTAATAAATGAGAATGTACATGCACCTTTGTATATATATATATATAAATAAATAAATAAATAAAAAAAAACCACACACACAGTTGAACCCAGTTATGTCACCAGCCTGAGGGTTTGCCAAAAAGCATCGAGATAAACGAAAACCAATATGGCAGCAGTATAATAACGTGCTTGAAATTTCTTTAATGTACATGATGTGCATTAATAAATGAGAATGTACATGCACCTTTGTGTTTTTTTTTTTTTTTTTTTTTTAAACACAACAGCGTTGCCGCGATTTGTTTGAGGAAGGCATGCTATAAAAATGTACATACATGTTTGCTAACATCAAAAGGCATATGTGCACCAACTAACAGCAAAGATTTACCAGTATACAATACAAACCATCGATTCTCAAAACAAACCTTTATTATATTCTCCAACATTGCAAACACAAAGATCACTCACAAAATCACAAAAAAAAACGTACGGGGTGTAGTTCGTTTTTACAAAAAGCTAACCAGTGTCAAAATTAAATTTGCGAGTCATTTCACTCTGACACAGCTCTGAAAAGTATCCTACACCCCTGTGCCTTCTCATCCAACATAGCATCTGTAAGGCTTGATTTTTCCGCCACTTTCGCGAGTTGTTCTGCGGCTAAAACTCATCATTGGAAATATCCTGAAGGACGCAGTGCATCCAGCAGTTTGAGGTTGTTTCCTTCATGTCATTCCAGGCTGATCTCTAATATAAGAGGCTACCTGGGTGAGTGGTACGTACAACTTTGTATAAGATGCGTCTTATATACGCAAAAATATGGTAGTGAGTTGGTGAAGAAGCATCGATAACTAACATTTTCAAAAGCTGACGATTGGTCATGGGGATCGAGATAACCAACGTTAAGTGGCAAATTTGCCCCTCGCGAGCTTGAGATATTAGGGTTTGGCGACAAAAGATTTGACATAACCGATGAGAAATTGCTAAGACAAAGAGAATTTGGCAGTTCCACTTCAAAAACGTCGACTTAATAGGGTTGGCGAGTTAACAGAGGTCGAGATAAGTGGGTTCGACTGTGTGTGTGAGACACACACACACACACAGAAATATTCAACCCCTAAAGAGTTTTGAAGGTTTAGAAATAATCTTTCCAAAGTGCAGGATTCTGCATTGGATGGCTTCTTAATGAGTTTAGTGATGCATAAAATCAACACAGAAAATGTATGATGTAGTATTTGTGTGTAGCAGTATATTTTGTTAAGAACGCCATGTCACAATTATTCAACCCCTATATAAGTTTTTAAAGCTTTGACAGTTTTTATGGCCTGAACATCATTAAGCCTTTGGGAAGTCTATAACAATCCTTCATTTGCCTTAGCTGTGATGCATATATAAACACCGACCATGAAGGTGTTCAAGGTGATTTGCAATCATGGGAAAGACAAAGGAGCTTCCACAAAAGCTGAGAGGGGAGATTATTTCATCACATCTGAAGGGCCTTGGGTATAAGATTTCCAAAAAATTTTACATTCCAAGAGACACCATTGGGAGCATTATAAGGAAGTTTAAAGGTTAAGGAGCAGCTGCAAACCTGCCTGGCTGTGGAAGAAAGCTCACAATTTGATCAAGGGCCCTTGGCAACTTAGTCAGAACAGTTAAGAAAAACCCATGTGTGACTGCAACACAGCTACAGGATGACATGATAAAGGCTGGTACAAGGGCTTCAGTGGCAACTATAAGACGTGCACTGAATAAACAAGGACTTCATGGCTGGACCCCAAGAAGCACTCCACTCTTGACCTCAAGGAACATCAGGAGTTGACTAAAATATGCCAGGAAGAATTTGGATAAAACTACAGAGTTTTGGGAGACAGTTCTATAAACTGATGAAACCAAACTGGAACTTTTTGGACATATGGACCAGCGGTATGTCTGCCATGCAAAAGGTCAGGCTTATGACCAGAAGAATACCATCCCCACGGTCAAGCACGGAGGTGGGTCAATAGTGATGTGGGGCTGTTTTTCTGTGGCAGGAACTGGCAATCTTGATTGTGTACCTGGCATCATGGATTCCCAGAAATACCAGGTCATTTTGAAGGAGAACGTGATGCCTTCTGTTGACAAATTAAACCTTGGTGATCATTGGATCTTCCAGCAAGGCAATGATCCCAAGCACACCTCCAAATCAACCAAAGCTTGGTTGGGTTAAAAAAAAAATGCTCATCAGGGACAAACTTACTTACAAAGAACATATTTACTTTTAATCACCACATTATCTGTGTAAAGCTGCTATGAGACAATGTTCATTGTTAAAAGCGCTATACAAATAAAAATGAATTGAATGCTGGAGTGTCCTTCTCAGTCACCAAATTTAAATCCAATTGAAAATCTTTGTTGGGATTTGAAGAAGGCAGTTGCAACACAGAAGCTGTCAAACATCACCAAGCTAGAGGATTCTGCACGTGAAGAATGGGCAAAGATTTCAATCGAAAGGTGTAAGAAGCTTGTCAGCACTTACCAAAAACGCTTTTAGAGGTTATAAAAACTAAAGGGCGCTTCACAAGGTAATGAAGCTGGGAGTTGAATAATGCTGCACATGCTCGTGTGTTACAAGACTTACAATTTTCATTTGAACTTTTAAGTTAAGTCAACTCCTGTTATCAAAATAACTCAAATATGCAGCAATAAATATTTTTATTTCACAAGTGTTTTTTTACCATTTATTTTCATTATCGATTATCAACATCACTGTACTGTCGATTAAGGTGAGGGGGTTGAATATACATACACGTGTATGTGGAGTCACCTGTTAATTGTAGTGGAAGCCGGGTATGTATAACCAGTGTTTAGACACCCTAGGTTAGAGGGCAGGTGACACCCCTTGTTTGTTTCTGATAGAGTAGCCTAGTATAGTCAGCTAGTCTGATGCTGTTTATGTAAAAGTTAAACTTCCAAAATAAAGCCAAGAGAAGTCCTTTTCCCATGTTCAGTTCTTTGGCACTGTCCATTTTCTTTTCCGATGTGAGTCCAGTCTCCTTAAAACCTTTGAGACACATTTAAGTTTCAGCTTGACGACATTAACTCATTAAAGGCATTTACTATTTTAACCTCTTGTCCATATTTTTGTTTAAACAACCTGCAACAACTAAATGGTTATTTTTTTCCCCACAGTCCCCTAGGCCTAGCCAAGGTGGGAACTTAATAGCTGCATAGGTCAAATGTCTCAGATGCAGGCTTGCCATAAACATCATTGGAGACCAAGTACACTTCTTTCAGCAGAATATTGCAACCAGTCACAACTTTAATTCCATGGTGTTGACAAATTCCCCAGATCTAAATACTTTCAGGCGTCTGTGAGGTGTGTTGGGAAAACATGTCCGATCTTTTTAGGGTCTAAATTTATAAAGGAACCTTTCTAAGGTCCACCCTTTTTTTTTGCCATATTATTGATATTTTCATGGTGACATTAAAACAGAATCTTAGCTTAACTAAAAGGTGTGTTATTGCCCAGGTACAGCTCCAAAAGTCTATCCACTCCAACTTTGAGGTATGGGTTTTTCTGTGAAGACGGAAAGAGGAAAGATCTTCGCATGACGCAAAACGCCCAATTTCTTCGGTCAAACATGGTGCAAGTACAGTCAGCATCTGGAATCAGGAATTCAGACTTCTACAGAAACTGCTAAATCATAGAGGAATGTATACAACCTAATTGGGAACAAGATAACAAAAAACTACAAGGCGAAAAGTGGTTTTATACGAGCTACATTAATCACAAAACAACCAAATTAAACAAAAAAAAGGCCATTTTAAAACTGAAAATAGTGTAAGAAATAAAGATGAAGACAGAAGTGAGAACAGGAATTAACTTCTTTTAGATATTCCAAAACATTAAACCAATTTATAAACCATTGAAATGTGATTATGAATTAATCAAATAAAATATGTAAAAATGTGTCATACTTGTCAGTATTTTGTGCTTTATGGCATTTGAAATCAGGTTTATTTAATAAAAGTAACTTACTTTGCTCAACTTCTCTCCATCACTATGTGGTATGAGTGTTTTGAGGGACTGGAAGCCAGCGTTGATGCTCTGCATGCGCCTGCGCTCATTGCTATTCGCGATCTCCCTGCGAATGCGTCTTTCCTGGTCCCGTGCTGTCTCTGGTGTGAGGGGGATGTTTGCTAAACTGAAGGAAAAAACATTAGTTAAATGGTTCATCCAACAATTACAAATACATGGAGGAATGATAAACTTTCTTCAAAAAATGTATTTAATTTAAATAATAAATATTTGTCCAGTACCAATTTGCACTTTCACAAGTTCAACACTTGGAATCAACTCCAGACCATTTGCATGAAAAGCCTTAGTCTATACTTCCTTAGATCCTAAGCAGCACAAACCCACAAAAAAAAAAAATCAAAATGATAACAGTTTACCCACTGACTTAATCCAAAGCACTGACCCAGTCTCACACTATTGGGTTGCACATGGGCCATTCCACATTCAGCTCATTTTAGTGGATAGCTTTGACAAATGTATGCAATGTATGATGGTTGTGCTGCAACCTTGTTGCATTTAGCTGGTCAGAAATCATCATCAAAGCCATTTGATGTCCAAAGGATAACCAAATCCTTGTACAAATCATACAGCAATTGTGGAGAGCTGATAGTCTCCATGTAATCAATAATGTTCTATGCTATATCCTAAACACGCTAAAATCAAGACAAGAATCAAGTGGTTGATGGTTCTGAGAACACAAATCAATACTAGCTATTTGTAGGGCTGTACAACAATGGCTAATTTGATCAATAAAATAATTCAGATAATCAGTATTGTAATATTAAGCAAATGATTATTGTACCTCAAATCACTTTCACTTACTCCTTTATCCAAACCAGGGTCCTTGAAATACAGATGCTATCCCGAAAACACAGAGCGTGGAGAGAACATACACACGTTCAGACTGAGGAGCAAATTTGCTTATACAAACCATCTACTAGGATGTTTTAGAATGTGAGAGGAAACCAAAGATAAACCACATGAAAACAGATATTATGTGCCCAGAAGCACTTCTCAGACAGTAACCTGAGCTCAGTATTGAGCCAGGAGCTGTAAGGTGGCAACAGTTCTCACTGTGCAGCCAAGTCAAATGGTAATATTTTTTACACCACTTCCACCGAAAGAGCGTTTGTAGGCATTACACACAGTGCATGACAGATGCATTGCTTCATGTGCTCCCCTTCTTACCCTGGGCCACTCATAGCTTTTAAGCAGGGAAAATCTGAACTCGCCAGGCCACATGACCTTTTCTCAATGCTCCAAGCTTTATGTGGCTAAGCAATATATATATATTTTTTTTAAGTAAGCCTCACTAATAGTGCCCACACAGCTGTTTAGTCTCTATTCTGCCATTTCTTTCTGCATTTTGTAAATGTGTCAATACAGTTACTTTCACTATTTTCAACAAGCTTTGGATAATTCTTAGCCCAATTCCAGGTATTTCAGCAATCTCTTTGGATGGTTTCTTTGCCTGATGCAAACATTCTGACCCTTCTGAAACAGTGTAACATCTTTCCCACAACCATGTGATGTGTTTTCCAACATGGTTGTGTAAAAAAACAAAGTAGTACAAACGCCTATTGAAATAAAATAAAAATCAGACCAGTAAAAGTCTTGACCTTGTTTAAAACAACTCTGGTAACAACGTTAACTTAGCATAACATGAAAAAATATATAATTTCCCATTATTGCAATTTTCTTCAACAATTCAACCATGAACGAATGATGCGATACACTGAATGCTTTGACGTTTTAGTAGAAGAGCACTACATTTCCCAGAAAGCTTGTCGCCACGTCCTGAGCTCGCCCCGCCTCCCCCTTGAGATCAGGCTACAGACGCATTGACGGGCCTTGCTCAACATACACACCCCCTTATAAAAGAAGCACTTATTAATTTATCAACGTGCGACTCACTAGCTTGTTTGCTTTTACGATCTAGAGGAACAGCTTATAGAATCGGCCCGGGATACATTTGAACACAAAATCGTGTTAAGAAGCACAAATCAAAGCCCTCCGCCATTACAACAATGCTTCTCTACACAGCTTCCTCTCCGCTTGTCCATGCGGCAGCGTGGCTCGGCTAAGGGAATAAAGGTGCAGTCCGAACACCGAAGAGGCTCCCGCCAAATTGTTGACGTTGTTAAAATCGGAACGCACATTCCAGTGTGTGACGCTTCAAATCACATAAAAAAAACCTAGATAATTCCATTCTTATGTTTGGAGAGCCGAGACGACGACAAATCCTCGCTGTAGCACAAGCCACAAGCATGGCCGCACTGCCCACAATAACTTTAGCCCGCTCTCAACCCAACAAACACCGCGTGCAGTAACGCGCTGCTCGGCCACAACTTTCACAAAACACAAATTACGCACCGGTTCGGCAGAATAAACCGCAAATTCTGCACAAAATTCGCGGGAGACTTTTAAACAGCTCAAATTCAGTCCATTGATTTGGAATCGCCTTGCAGCAGAACAGCGGCGTGGTGTGCAGGGAACCACGTGGTTTATGTTTGTTAGACACAAAATGTTTGGATTTAACCTTATTATTTGCGAATTAACACGAATACGATAGCGCACTAGTTCGAAACTAACACCATAACACAACATTAAGCATAGAAATAGGGGTCTTATTTGAGGTATTTCCCATCGTACTAAAAAAAAATCCATTCGTGTACACAATAACACACCAATCAGACCGAGCATGTTGCCTCATTACTTCTGCTGCTTGGCGGGCGATAAAAACAGAAACCATGTCTGCTTATTAAAAACAAACTTAAAAGGAAGAACGGATGCGCATACATACCTACACAAGCCTCCTATGACTTCTTTTTCCGTTTTTCTAAAATGTTGCAAGGAGGGCACCTTCTGAGCTGGTACCATGAAATACTCCATGCTTTCCTCTCCAGCTTCGAGTCCGCGGTTCTTCCAAACACTTCGCTTTTTAAGATCCGTTGTTCTTTTCCGCTGTGTATTCGCCAACTGCGCATTTAATAAATCCAATTCGGACTATGTCGCTGAATTTTTAGTTATTTGTGGACGAACACGATGTCTGCTGAGCGTGAAGAGTTGTAATGATACTCTACTTCCAGCTGATGGGGTTCCCTCGTAGTGTGTGGCGCTCTTTCTCTTTCTCAGCCTCCCTCCTACTCCCACCCCCCCCGGTCCCCCTCCCTCCCTCCTACTGCTTGTACTTTTGTGCGTGTGTGTTTGCAGCTGATCGGGTGTCTTTCAAGGCGGGAAACAGCTGGTAGGAATCACGCAGCACTACACAAACGCCGTGTTCCGCAGGGCAAAATAATCACTATGAACTACTCTCTGTATGAGCTACACAACAGCTTCACACCTCAGCTGCTTACACATGACCAAGTTCTATTTTTCCCACACAATTAGGAGAATCAAACGTTATGTCAGAGTAGTGTGAAGGAAAGAAAAACAGATAATAACCGCTATAAATGAATACATGTCGTGGTCGCGAGCGCTGTCACATCGCTGTACAGTTGTGTAGTGAGCACGCAGGCTCAGCTGACGACTTGGCACGACTGAACAAAAACACTAACAAGTCAGAGGGAGGGGTCGCTCGCGCTCACGCTCACACACACTCCGCGCGCGCCCGTGTTAAATTCGTACACCATTTTGCTTGTGTAAAAGAGCAGGAAGAGGAGGAACGCTGCAGCTCCCTGGTCCTCCACCACTCCCGACGTATACATGTAACTTCAGCACACGACACACGCGCTGAAGGGACAAAATGGGAGCAGGAGAGGAGAACCCGGAAGTGGGTTCATGCGTCCGTTCAGGGGCAAAATACCAGCGTTTAGTGATCCTGGTGGATCGGCTTCTTATTTCTGCATACTTACCCGAGTATTCACATGTGATTATTGTGTAAAATAAAAGGAATGAAAATGCATGACGGCTTACGTCACATGTTCACTTATAAAGGTTATAGAAGGCGTTTGCTGTTGTATCAGTAGGCCAGCATTTGAATAAATATATATATATATATATATGGATGGATGGATGGATAAATAGATCCAAAAATATCATTATCTATCTATCTATAGGAAAATGAAAACAATACAAAATTTTCTTCTTTATAACCAGGGTGTCCAAAGTCGAGCACAATGTTGAATATTTTAAAATACATTCACAGTGATCTATAACAACTGTTGATACAGATAAAACTTATGGCAGAACAAAAACATTTATATTAAATAAAACTATTTATTGGTTAAATAAAATAATGAAATAATAAACTCAGCTGTAATAATCTAGTCTAACCTAATAAGGGAAAGTTGCACATAACACTAAATTTATGGACTCTGGCCAGAAAAGCATTTCTGGAATTTGAAAAGTATTTGGACAGTTTTCTATCTATACCAGCTAAATCAACAAAACAATTTAGATGTGATTGAAATAGACTTTCAGCTTTAGTTAACTGGGTTCACAAAAAACCTTAAGGTGTTGCTTATTTGTGGGTCTTGCCTGTTTGTATTCAGTTTTGTCTTCAGGTAAGAAGAAATATTTCACATCCTCTGCCAGGTAACATGCACCTGTGACCAAGTAGTTTAGGAACAGTGCAGAGGCTTGTTTTAATTGACATTCAGTGCCATCATTTACTGCTTGGATCCAAAAGTTACACGTGTAGAGGTTTTGCTCTAAAACAATTATGGCAAATCCACCAGTTAACTTTCTTTCCCCTGAATAAATAAGATTTAATAGCCTGTATGTGCCTATGCACCCCCACATCTATCTGGCATAACAAGCACAATATTGTAGCATTCACTGACAATTATAAACCAGACATGCTCTCTGTTGTGCTAGGCTTTTTTTTTTTTTTTTTTTTTTTTTATTGTTCTGGCCACAACCCACGTCGTACAAGACTCAAAAACTAACCCACTGCTCACCCGACTCTCCCGACTCTCTCTCAATAGTTCTGTGTCACTAACTGATTTAACACTTGGTATTCATCTTGAGGACCAAGACTACAAGCCCCTTTGGTAATTTTTACCTTTCCTCTTACAGGCAGATAATTCCACCACCATGATAATTATTATTTTGTTTCATTTTGGCTCATGGCCATGCTCACAATAATATGACAAAAAAATTAAAATTATAGCAGAAATCATTGGAAAACCTTTTAAACATTTACTTTATTAGGTATTACTAACTTTTTTGTCAACTTTCTATTGTATATTGAGACTGTGGCTTGTTAAAAAATTTATGTTTATTGACAAATTCCCCAAACAATTGGCCATGGTTGTTCTTACATGTCTATATTATATTATATTTGAACCTAATTAACCTAACCCACCCAGCTCAATTTGTGCTCAACATGTTATAGAACAAATGCACTACAATTATAATGTATAAAACAAAAGCCTGAATTACAAGATTTTATCATAAAATAAACAGCATAATATTAAAAAGCTTGAGTAGTATATTGTATGGTGGTTCTTTATTTAATTTCCTTGTAAAATAAATTTAAAAAATGCATTTCTAACTACATTTTGGAGCATTCACTGTATTCAGGTGGATATTTGGCTACATTCACCGTAATATAGGCTATAGATTCTAATAGTATTTAGAAAATATTACATAGCCATTTTTTTTCCATTATGTGGCTTATTATAAGGACATTGACCCACCTTAATCACTGAAAAATTTTACTGGATTCAGTTGTTGTATTCAAGGGTTTAGTAGTGTGCTTTAATAATTTGTTAATATATTTATTTTTGTCAAGTCTATTAATGAACCAACATGATTAATATTAACTAATAATTATTTATTTACACATTTTACAATTATTTTTATTGTTAAGTATTTAATTAAATCGTTTAGCATAACCCTGTAATCAATTTTAATAACCCTTAATGTATGATTAAATAAAGTGCTTTCTTTTGTTTGCAGTGTGTAAGCAACGTAAAAAAAACAACAACAACAAAAACAGGAAATGCAATTAAATGAAGGTTACTATTATTTAATTGTATATTGTGCATAAAAGTTTATAAGGTAACTCTAATAATGGTCTAATGTAAATTGCTTTCTTTTTTCTCTTATTGTGTTGGTTTTATTGATAATAGTCTCTAACTGTTTACTCTAATAATTATGCTAATTGTTGTTTCCTTTTTGTTTTTTTTCCTGTAACATCTCTGTAAATTTTTTTTATAATTTTTGAAAACACCATGCAAGGAGCATTTTCATTAGTTAGGTAGTTGCAGGCATTTTCTCTCCTCCTCTCCTTTAACAACAATATTACAAAATGTAACATGCAGTGACGACTACAGTAGCAGCAGTCAGAACTTTCTCAAAATAAAGCTATGGAACAACCTTCCAATTAGTGTTCAGCTTTTTGTGTCAGTGTTTAAAGTCTAGATTAAAAACATTTGTTTCATCAAGACTATTGTGACTAGTTTTTCTTTTGTAAGAGAGGAGATCTGAAGGGATCACTCTAATAAAGTGTTTTGGTGAACTAGAATGTTTGAATTTTGTTAACCCCTACCCTCACACATTCAATCAGGTTGCTGAAGGTTGAGTGGCAGGTTTTATGTCAAATGCTCCCTGATGTCTAGGTTCTCTTGGAGTTCTCTTTATTTGGAAACCCCTTACTGCTGCTAAGGATGTCTCTACATGTACAGGTTTAAAATTCATGAGATTACATGAGACATTTCACAACCAGGCCTTCAGTGGTGTCCACCTCTCAATACCTTCACTATGACGGCACAACTATAGAAACCACCAATATTATACAGAAAGGCAGTATAACAGAGCACAACACAGACAAGTATTTCATGCAGTGCAAATGAATGCCATTACTAGAGCAAGAGACCCAATTAACACAATTCAACAAGTCTCCTTTCAATGCAGCCCTGGCTACACTGCATACAATGTCTATAGCAGAAGCATTAATTTTAGCCTCGTAAAATGACCCAAGGTTTTCTGTGCATTTTTGTGTGCAGTACAGTTTTCATGGGGATTTAAAATAAAAGCAAGTTGTGTGCAATTGTGCAAATTCAACATGAAAGGAAAAGCAAAAGTATAAATGGTTCATGAAAAAGCTTTAGAACGGTTTTGAACTGTTATTTAGCTGACCTTTTTTCATGATGTCCAATTTTTCTTGAAAAGTTTGTTGTGTAAATGTCCTTGTAAGTATATCTGCCACCAAAAAAATGTTGTTCTTCTTAGTCAGACATTGTGAAATGATAAAACAGCTATTAAATCCATATGAATATATTTGAGCTTGTGCAGTTTGCAAAAGATTTGGGTCATGAGCTCTGACTAATGCAGTCTCAGAACATCAAATCAAAGGCGTGAAAATGCCAACGTGATTGAACGCCAACTCAAGGTCAGACTGTTTAAAGCAAAAGCTTCATTCTCACATATTTTATGTCTTTATGTTTATCTTACTTATGTAAGCCTTATGGTAAATAACAACACAGCAACACATGATGCGATGGCTGAAATCTAATTGAATTGAAACTACAATGTATACAGACACTCCTTGCAACAGCACACCAGAGATAAGAGCTATGAAATAAATAGGTTATTGGTAATAATTTAATACATATTCATTTAAAAAAACTGATAGATTCTGATAGAGTTTAGGCTAGCAAAGAAGGCCTTGCTGGCCCTGATGGCCTGCCACTAATGAGATTACAACGGAGAGATAAAATTCAGGTCTAGGAAGATGGACTTAAACTGTAATTAATATAAATCATTTGCTACAATGGCTTAGATAAATAATTGGCATGAAAAGTGTTCATGCACTCAAGTCATCATCAGTAAATGATGGAACTAAAATTATTGAACCTTTAGTATTACCAGGTTTCATTTCTGAGTCTGGATCCTCTCAAGGTTTCCAACATTTTTTAAGTGGACCAAATAAAAAGGAACCAGATGCAATGGCCTTTATGGAGGTGACTTGCAGATTCACCAGCTGATATTTCCAGCATGTGGTATCCAACCTGTAACAAGTCTCTTGAAAACCAAGCAAATAAAAAGAGGCTGGTAAATGTTTATCCTGCCAGAAATGCTTAGTATCATCATTATATTATGATGAGCTGAATGGAGGAGGTATTCCATATGACTTTTTGGTTCCAACAACTGGTTCATCTCTTCATTGGATTAAGTTCACTGTCACTTTATAAAGCTTATCCTTGATAAATAAAAAATGTTTGAGAGAATTAACACAATGTTAGACTGGATTGCTTCCTGCCAAGGAGCAAAGCTGCACACATTCCACACCAGAATGATAATGAGCATGACTGAGATAAAAGTCAAAGACAACTTCGATAAATAAAATATGGAAAAAATATTTACTCTGTAATCGATACAATTTTTGTATACCTAGTTTTCTCAGCATGACAACTAGAAAAATGATTAAAATAAAAAATACATGTGTAAAAATAAAAAAAAGATACTTGTACTTAAGACTGCCTGTCCCACCCTAGCTATTTAACCAAGCTCTCTCTGTGGACTACATTTATAATAAACCAGTCTATTATATTATACTATAAACAATTCATATGAAGATTTGCCCTAGGAGAGATTAAGGTGCTACAAAGATGAACATTCATTTAAATGAAATAAAACAAACTAAAGTATTAGGCACACTGGCTGTACCTTTGGTGACATTAGTTTTAATTTCAACTAGAGAAATTGACAAGCTACACACAAAACTTGTTTTAGACTATTTTTCTGATCTTCGAGTTTTGCTTTTTCTTGTGTTTTGTGTACACCATTGCCCAAAAGCAGTTAAACAGCCTGGCTGTGCAAATTTGCCCCAGGCTGTGAATGAATGTGTGGATGTGTGCATGAAGCATTACACTATTCACCTTGTACATCTATCCAAACCTTATTTATTTGTTTAGGACCAGCAAACAAAGATTCCTTTTCTTCTTTACCTGAAAATTAGGTCCTCATCATCCCATGTCTAACCTGATCAGGCAATGCATCCAACCAAAAGTCTAAATACCTTGACACTTGCAAGGACAATTATTGGACAGTGCTCCATTTTAAATGGGTTGTCCAATTTATTAATTTGATATAACTAATTTATTGAATGCATTAATTAGCTTGACTGGTGTACTTAATGTCAACAGTCTGCTACAATGGTTTAGGACCACACGTTGCATTTATTTACCTATCACTGCACACCACAACAATAATGAACTGTGATAAATGGACATCCGGTGCTACTCAGAAGAGAATGGGTTTCCTATTGTATCTAGTTACTCTCAAGGTTTCTTCCTTATGCCATCTCAGGGAGTTTTTATTTGCCACAGTCACCATTGGCTTGCTCATTAGTGACAAACTTACAATTATAAGGAACAAACTTATACATTCTTTGTTACCGTTATCTATGTAAAGCTAATTTATGTATACAAATAAACATAAAAATGTATTTGAATTTATTTGTTTGTATACATTAAGCAGCAGCGCGGCAATGTATGGTTTGGGCCGCCTAGGTGGCGTACTGGCTGCGGAGCACAGCTTGGGACGTGGCCGCATCGTGGCAAGGCCAAGAACGGCCCTTGTCGACGGGGCGGAGTAGTGCGCATGCGCCGAGCGGACTGCCTGGGAGCAAGTTTGGGTGAAGGAGTGAGGGCCAGTGTCCACTCCGCATCGGGAGGGAGTCACCACACACGGGCTCGAGTCCGTGGGTGGGCTTGGTGGATACCGCAAACTTAGCGCGTTATTGCCTGAGCAAGACAAAACAACAACAAGGAACCATTAGAAAGGAAAAACGTTTTAAGGACATATCTGGACTAAACGTCTCTTCTTTCTCTCGCCCTGCGCGGCCCCCTCCTTCCCTCCTTTAAGACCCTCGAGAGAACGACCACCCAAAGAAAATCCCACTTGACCAAGCTTTAGTAATACGCGATGCACCTTGATCCTAAAAAAAAAAAAAAAAAAACCCGACAACGCTTATTTGTTCCTGGACTTCAGCCTATGAAGATTACGGACACTGTTTCAAGTATTGACACAGGGTATCTTCTCAACTGAGAGTAATAATCTTAATTCCTTAAAAAGTAACGTTGACCAGGTTGTTTGACGCCTGTATTTTTTCCATTGCGGTGAGCGTTTCGTGTTTCGAGTCTTTTATAAAGAAGCTGGAGCGTAGTTTCCCCCGCATGTTTGTTCCTTGTGTGCTTTTTGTAACGACAATGGTCTGACAGTAGACCGCTACAGAGCCGGATTGTTAAACGGTGACGCGACGTGTATCCAGGCGTGCAGAAGAAACCGATTCACCGACGGATTTTTTTTGTTACGATAAATATATATTTTTTTTAAACTGACGGACTTTGTATAACCACTATAACAGGAAAGTTTCACGACGCTTCGAGTCTAAGCCTGCTCAACCATATTCACTTCTCAGCTCCTCCAAAGGTAAGACCGCCTTCACAAACTCAGTAACCCTGAATGTAGACTGTTTCACACCTCTGTTGCGTCTCCCGCAGACCGAGTCTGAGCAGATTTTTTTAAATAAATATTTGAAACAACACGGCGTGCTTATAGTTTTCTTGAAAGTGAAAAAATGCCAATTCTAGCTATAATACAAATGACCAATTTTCTAATGGTTGTTTCACTTGGCTCGAAGCTCGGTGCCTCGTCTACGTGGACCGTCTGGTTAAAAGACAGTTATCTCCCCCTTTCAGGTGTGCAGTATACGTTGATGTAAGCCTGGCATATAAGCCTGCCTCGGATTGTTCAGACATAAATACACGAATGCAAGCTCAACCTGGAAAAAAGACGGTGCAGCTTAGTGTGAATGGCACTGATGACGTCCAGGGAAAAAAATGTCTTTTGCAGTAGTTAGGTGACATCACAAACCATGAACTTAATTGAGGAGTGCATTGAGATTGGGCCCATAGATCTGAGCCTGCATTAAATTGAAGGCCACACATGGCTTGATACATAATCTGCATTATGGGAGGAAGTTAACCAAATGTTACTGAAAATCTTAAAATCAAATACATTTGTCAGGGGGAGGGGCATTTTTTAATCAGGGACTTAGTCACACTTTAGGAACTAGAGTCCAATTGCCCAAGTTTGACTGTTAGTGTTGGTATTGCTTGTACATACATGTCATTTTAACCCATTTTGTGTATTTTACCATATTCTTCATTATTTGAGTAAACTTGATTGCTAATTTATATATATATATATATATATATATATATATAT
>MU551670.1:161591-198483 GCA_024362625.1 Silurus asotus
AGAGAGAGAGAGAGAGAGAGAGAGAGAGAGAGAGAGAGAGAGAAATTCAAAATTACCGCGACCGGCGGCACGGCGGGCAGCCGAAAAAAAAAAACGTAAGATCCAAAAACGAGGGACAGAAAAGTCTCAAACTTACCGACGCTCCTTACCGAGAGAGCCGTGCTCCTTACCCTGCTCGCGCGTGCGCTCCTAGAGAGCCGTGCTCCTTACCCTGCTCGCGCGTGCGCTCCTAGAGAGCTGTGCTCCTTACCCTGCTCGCGCGTGCGCTCGGTAAGGAGCACAGCTCTCTCGGTAAGGAGCGACGCGCGCGCACCCGGTAAGGAGTTGAAGCCGGGAGCGCTGCGCTCCCGTTCATCGCATAACATTTAACAAAAAAATGCATATGTGCACTTACTAACAGCAGAGATTCACCAGAATACAATACAAACACCTGTAGTATCTGTAAGGTTTGATTTTTCCACCACTTTCGCGAGTTCTTCTGCGGCTGCACAGCGCCGATCCACATATCTGACGTTAGCATTTCTAATTTTTCCCCCGTGTGCTCGAGATATTAGGGTTCCGCGACATAAAAAAGTCGACATAACCGATAAAAAATGCTTAGAAAAAGCGAGAATTTGGCGGTTCCACTTCAAAAACGTCGACTTAATAGGGTTGTCGAGGAACCCGAGGGCGAGATAACCGGGTTCCACTGTATATAATAAAAAAAAAATTTATTTTTTCAGAGGAATTGTTAGGGGTGCCAATAATTGTGGCACACATGATTTCAGTTTTTTTTTCTCTCTAAATGTGTAATTTTTTTTTACCACCAAAGTAATGTACATAAATGAAAGGTTGGATTTTTCTCTTTTTTTTGCATTTGGGTTCTATGTTGTTTTAAAAAAAGGAGAATTTTTAGAAGTCCACGACCACATCTTAAACAGGGGTGCCAATAATTGTGGAGGGTACTGTAAAACTATCATTATCAGGGATTTTAGACACCAAGCAACACTATTGCATGTAGAAGTGTGTGGATTGCATCACTGACTGCTGAGGGGGGTGGCAAGAACTAGTCCAGAGCAGGGGAGGAATATGAGAGAGTCAGAGCCGGGACTGAGTGAGAATAATCAGAGAGGGAAGAACTGATTTGTGAAATTGCAGTAAATTAAGTTTGGGGTCATGGCAGGGGTTGGAGTTTTTTTGATTATAGTGAATAATTTAAAGCTAGCCAGCTCCATACGAAAGGAGGTTTTTCATAAATCAATCTCAAGCTCTCTGCAAGAACAAAACTTCAAGTTTATATACAGGATATATCTTACCCCAGTACGCCTCCACAAAATGTACGCAAATGTATTTCAGATGTGTTTTAAATGCAAATCTGAAATAGAATCTTTGATGCGTTTATTTTGGGACTGTAAGAAAATTAAACCTTTTTGGCACATGATTTGGTTCAGAAGATGCTGGATAGACAATTTACTTTGTCTCCAACTATTTATTTACGAAACTGCAAAACATCATTGGATTTCTCTACTGACTCTCAGTCTTTGTTAAATATAACTACTTATCTGGCAAAGAAATGCATACTTATTCTCTGGTCATCTCCAAAGGTACCAACTTTAAAGATGTGTTTAGCACAAATGGCTAATCTTCTCCCTTTGGAAAAACTTACGTACGACTTACAGAATAAATCTGATGTATTCTGGTGGATATGGGCCCCTTTGTGGGATTTACTTACTTTGCAGGCAAGACCCTAGCCCTGATTTATGTTCTTCTTTTTTGTGTTTTGTTTTGTTTACCCATTTGTAGTTGTTTCCATCTTGTTTTGATTTGTCCTTCCATTTGCCTTTCCATGGTCACTTTCCCATATTAGCATTATATTGTTGTTATTAATATGCTTGAGTTTGTTAAGATAGGAATTTTAGTATACTTTAAATTTTAGTATACAATACCAGGGTATGTTGTTTAAACAACGTTCAGAAATACGGCACAGCGCCACACTGTTTAAGAGGGGTCCCATCTTACAGTTGCACTGGTAAGGGGCACAGCTGTTAGGCCAAAACGATTCCTTTAGGAACTTAATTACAAAAATTAATCAAGCTTTTAGACCATTACTGACTAACCACCCACTAAAATCTGGAGCACTCTGGACAGGTATCACAGAAGATGGTGTAAAATAAAAATAGTGGAACGGGAAGAAAGCAGTGAGGGAAGAATATTCAGGCTAAAGAAAACGGCAGAAAGTTTCCAAAGTTTGGGATGATTTTTAAACTGAAAAATGTAGAAAAACACTGTACAGGGTGTTTTGACAGCAACTGTCATGCATTCTGATTCCTTCACTTTATTAGAATCACGAGTGCCAACTCTTTATAAACAGCGCTCACATATGCCGCCATTGATTAAAAATGTTCCAAAAACCTCTATTCTTCCTATCCAGAATATGAAACCATTTCCTGTTGCATCTGTTCGGGCCCAAAAAGCAAAATAATAATACTTTATATTATTGTATGTTTTTCTGCATTTGCTGTCTTCAAACAAAACTCCTGACACTTTACTGAACATCACAGAAAGCTATTTTGCAAAAAGATGCTACGCCTCACATGTTTTTGTTGAGTGCACTTTATAACAGCATTCCAAACAGGTATATGTAGCAAGATAATTAACATGTACCCTTCTAACACCAAAATATTTTAGACAGATTCTGTGGTTTTTGTAAGGACAAATTTGTATTACAAGGACATATTGTAACTCCAGTATCACTATTTGAGAGATTATTGTTAAATTCAGTTCAGTGCAACTGTATACATTAGACTCAAGCAGTGCTAACTGTGTTTATACATTTTTATATTTCAGTAGTGTTTTAGCCTATTAGGATTTAATAAAACATTTTAGCAGTTGCAAAAATTCTACAGTAAAACCCCGTTGTACGAGCATAATTCGTTCTTGAAAATTGCTCGTAGGTCCGTTTGCTCGTACGTTCGAACTGATTTTCCCCATAAGAATGAATGTAAAAGTGATTTAATCTGTTTCGAGATCTCATCCGATCGCTTATTTCTGCACTTATAAAGTATTTGTAGTAATTGTCTAATTTTATTGGGAGAAATTTTTCAAGATTTGTAGTGAAATAAAGATATGAAACAAAACAAAAGTTATGTTTTTGCTGCACTGAACAACGTGAGCGACCGAGTGATACGTCATCAACTAAGCAACTGATGTGACCCTCCCCCGAAAACAGGGAACCGGCAGCATTAGTTTGCTTGTGCCTTCGAAATAAGCTCGTGAAATAGTGTAAACATTTGCGAGCAAGTTTGCTCATATCTCCGTTTGCTCGTACTATAGGTTGATCGTACAATAGGGTTTTACTGTACAGTCCATCTGAGAACATTTACAGTCATCTTCATGGAAATACATAAAAATATTGGAACAGTATGTAAACCTAAGTTTAATAATATAGTCTACTCTGCCATGCCATCAAGGATTTAGTAACCCAAATCAATTTGATATTGGATAGAGGCTTTGCTTTTGGCTAAAACCCTGCATCTAGCATTTTTTTTCCTGATTTAAGCAAGGTCATATATTTGACCAAGTCTAAAAATCTGCCATCTGTTCTTTTATTTGGTAATTATTGTGAATAATAATGCATTTTAGTGTGATGACATCACAGATAGGCCTGCTTAAATAGTGCCCATTTTTATAGTGTTGAGTCACAATTGCAGCTCTTCCTTGGATTTAGTTTCACTCCCTTTATCCCTAACCTCTATGATGAATTTTTTTGTGTCTGAGACTTTTGGCCTGGGGACATCAATAGCTTTTTAAGAGGCTTCCTCTTCCCCTTCCCACCCCTTGTTCTTTTCTCCCTCTCTTGTTTTTCCAACACTTTTCTATCAATTTCACTTATTTCACTTTGCTATTTAAGATCACACAACTCTCTCTTGGCAGTTGGCCATTCTTAGCCATACTGCAGTGGAACAGTCAACAGTTGGCTCTCAGTTTTTTGCTCTCTCCCATTTCCTTTTTTAATTAGATTGTTTTTGGGGAGAGGAAAGGGTTTATCATTTGGGACACTAAAGATAATTCTGGCTTAAAGTAAATTGTATTTAATAAAATAATGATTGGTAAGATGCTATGTTACTATATGCAGGATGTTCACTATGAAATATACAAATTAAAACATCCACAAAGGGAGGGAATGAGAAACTAATATGGGTGGGACAAGAACATGGAGAGATGTAAAATAGTCAGAAAGAGGGGATGATGGAGGGAAACATGGAAAGAAGCAGAGAGGCCCTGTGGAGGCAAAATGGAAACTAATGTTTCCTGTCTGAAAAGGCGGCTGGCCAAGGCAAAGGGGAGCAGAAAAGTCCTTATAATTCTAGTGTGTGTGTGTGTTTGTGTGTGTGTGTGTGTGCGCATGCGATTGTGTAGTCAAAGCATGTGTAATAAATGAGGTGGAGTCAGTCTCCCTTATAGGATAGGGATTGAGGGAAAAAGAGAGACAAATTAGAAAAGGAAATATATATTTAAATAATAACTGGCTAAATTTAAAATAATAAAGTAACCTGGATAAGACAACAAAATTATCATTTAAACTACGCAGTTTTTTTAACTCTGGATTTTCGAAATTCCTATAAGTTAACAGACACTACTATTAATTGTAGCTTTAAATGTTACTGTTGATCAATGATACTTAAATGCCATGTTAGGTCTTTTTTTCTAATTTATTTATGATCTGGTTGCATAAGTGTGGGTACTCTTGTTTACGGAGGCACTTTATGGTTTACGGTGACTGCACTTATTAAACAATTACATTTGAAATGATCATACACTTAATAACAAGTGTTTGATTGTCAGTACAGTTTTCAAGAGTTAGTATATACTGTATTTTTAGGACTATAAGCCGCTACTTTTTTCTCACGTTTTGAACCCTGCCGCTTAAACAACGAAGTGGCTAATAAATGGATTGTTCCTGGGTTTTTCCGGGTTTCACAAACTTCAAGCCAAAAAACTGAGCGGCATAACATTAGACCAATTAAATTTCCAAACGGAAACTAAAAAACGCACCTCACCTGTGTTCTGAGCTGCACGGCATCGGGAGAAAAAACTTCCACTGGTGGCACACCACGATGACAAAAGATAAACTCCCCAGAGAAATAAAGTGGTACCTTGACATACGAGTTTAATTCTAATACTAAGATATAATAATGTTTCATTCAGTGTATTTTCCTTAGAGATGAGACGACTTGAGCTAACGAAAACGTCGGTGGTGGGGGGTAGAGGCGATAAGCGAAGGCTAAGGGGAAAACTTGTTTTTTACTATCACTACTGTACACTATGTATTCCTAAACTTGAAAATTTTTTACTTTATCTTCTTTGCTTATCTTAATTTTCGTCACAATCTTCGTTTTCTGGCTTCACTTCGCCATCTAGTAGCGGCGTCTCGAGCTCGTACCTGAATTTTTTGCTCGCGTAACAAGGCAAAAAATCGACTGAGTGACCGCTCGTACCTCGGAAAACTCGTACATTAATGCGCTCGTAGGTCAAGGTACCACTGTAGTTGTGAAAGGAAGGATGAAGACGTTGAATAAAGACTTACTTGGTAGGCTACTGTTTAGATACAAGCTGTTGTAGCGAGTTGAGTCAGGGTCAAGGGAGAGCTCACTAAAACTCCAGTTGCAACAGTAATCATATAAGCACAGAAAGGTTTCCAAAACTCATGCTTTTTTATGAGTCAAAAAAACTTAGAAATGAGCATCAGAAAATAAAAAAGACATAATCCTCAGTCTCCACACACACAGTAATAGCAAAAGAATGCAGTGGCAGGCTATTCCCAAAATACCGCTATGCTCCTAATAGAAGCGCAACATATTGCATTTAGTGTCTTTTGTTAAAGCCTGTGTAAAGTTCATTAGTTTCAGTGTACACTTATAGACAGGTGCGGCTTATTTATGTTAAAAATAAAAATCTTTGTCAAACTCAGCGGCTTATATATGGGTGCGCTTTATAGTCCGGAAATTACGGTTATCAGTTCTTAATATATAAGGGGCAAGAAAAATGAGGTGAGGGACAAAGGCCAAATCACATAGATAGCCTGCTAACACATAGCTAGCCTGTCTGGTCTTTTTCCACATTAGAGCTATAGCACAAATTGCTACAAAAAGATAATTCTGTCCATTATAAAGATATGAGAACATAGAATGCATGGCAGCTTGCTGCATATGGCTCTGCTTAGACACACACTGGTTAGAGTGCCATGCCAGCCCCTGTCAACTTTAGAAACATACAATGAGCATTAGTACTAGACAATGGTGTAGCCTGATGATTCATGTTTTATTTACATCATGTGGACAGCCAGGTGCTTCGCTTATTTGGGAAACAGATGGCAACAAAGATGAACAGTAGGCAAGCCTGTTCTGGAAAACCTTGAATTCTTTCAGCTGTTACTTCGACATATACAACCTACTTAACATTGTTGCAGACCAAGTAGAGCCCTTCATAGCAACCATATTCCCAAATGGCAGGGAACATTAAGAGGAGAGCATGCTTGCTGCACTGCAGAAAAATTGCTTAGGAATGCTTTAAATACCATGACGAGTTGATTGGTCTTGATTTGGCCTTAACATTCCCTAAATCTAAATCTGATTGAGCAGCTATGGGACCTAGTAGATGTGCTAGAAGTCTTTTCCATAAAGTATTCAGAGAACTAAAGTTTTTCCACTTCAGAAAAAAACAAAAACTTTTATATCCTTACTGTCATACATTAAATCAGAGTAAACTTTTTCTGTTTTAAATCAATAAATATTAACATATTTTTTGCATTTGTTAAATGTCAGAATCAAGTGAGGGAGAATTTGTATGTATTTTTATTATCACTTTAATCAAAGTCAGAAGACTTCAGCTGTGTTCTGAGCTGCACGGCATCGGGAGAAAAGCTTCACCGATGGTGATTTTTGAACGCACGACGATGCCAAAAGAAAAACTCACGAGACAAACTGTTGTGAAAGGAAGGAGGAAGACAGTGAACAATGACTTTCTTGGTGGGCTACTGTTTAGATACAAGCCGTGTAACAGACACTGTCTTTCATTAAAGCCTGTGTAAAGTTCATTAGTTTCAGTGTAGGAACCTGCGGCTTATAGACAGGTGCGGCTTATTTATGTTCAAAATAAAAAACATTTAAAATTTAGTGGGTGCGGCTTATATTTGGGTGCGCTTAATAGTCCGGAAAATTACGGTATACTTTTTTTACTCAAGTGAAAGTAAAGAAGTTTTGGCTCTGACATGTACTTAAGTAAAAAGTAGTTATTACTTCTAACTGCTTTAGTGTCACAGTGGTAACTGGACCTCACATCATATTAATATTAGGGCTGTCAATCAATAGACATTTCTATCTGTTCTAAATGTACCATATAATAATAGTTTCTTGTTTTTAATACTTTAAGCAACATGGGCATCGAGAAATACAGTGCCCTCCACAATTATTGGCACCCCTGTTTAAGATGTGGTCGTGGACTTCTAAAAATTCTTTTTAAAACAACATAGAACCCAATTGGAAAAAAGAGAAAAATCCAACCTTTCATTTAAGTACATAACTTTGGTGCTAAAAAAAATCATACATTTAGAAAACAAAAAAAACCTTGAAGTCATGTGTCCCACAATTATTGGCACCCCTAACAATTCCTCTGAAAAATGTAATATTTTTTTTTATATATATATATTTTTCTGTAGTTGCTAAGGTTGGTCAGGTTATCTAGGGACTTTTAATTAGTAATTCATGATTTCCTGTTTCCCTGGGGTATAAATATGACGTGAGACAGAGGCCTAATTCTCTTACCCATTTGTCAACATGGCAACGACAAGAGAACACACCATTCAAGTAAGGCAGATGTGTGTCGACCTTCATAAGTCAGGCAATGGCCACAAGAAAATAGCCACTCGCCTTAACTTGCCGGTATCTACAGTCAGAGGAATCATTAAGAAGTTTAAAACAACTGGAACAGTGACAAACAAGGCTGGAAGAGGTCCCAAGTTTATCTTGCCACAACGCACAGTGAGGAGGATGGTAAGAGAAGTAAACAAATTTCCCAAGCTCACCGTCACAGAATTGCATCAAAGAGTGGCATCTTGGGGTCACAGAGTCTCCAAAACAACCATCAGACGCTTTGTACATGCCAAAAAGCTGTTAGTGAGAAAAGGCTTTTTCCTTGCATGCCTCCCAAACAGCTTGTTGGCATGTAGAGAGCGTCTGATGGTTGTTTTGGAGACTCTGTGACTCTAAGTGGGTCTGGCGTAAAACAAAAGATGAGTATGCCGAAAAGCACCTCATGCCCACCGTGAAGTATGGTGGAGGATCTGTGATGCTGTGGGCCTGTTTCTCTTCCAAAGGCCCTGGGAACCTTGTTAGGGTGCATGGCATTATGAACGCTTTGAAGTATTAGGATATTTTAAATAAAAACCTGATGGCCTCTGCCAGAAAGCTAAAGATGGGTCGTCTTTGGGTCTTTCAGTAGGATAATGATCCAAAACATGTGGCAAAATCTACAGAAAAGTGGTTCAGCAGTCACAAACTCAAGGTCCTCCCATGGCCATCTCAGTCCCCAGACCTCAACCCAATCGAAAACCTGTGGGGCGAGCTAAAGAGAAGAGTGCATAAGAAAGGACCCAGGACACTGGATGATCTAGAAAGATTGTGCAAAGAAGAATGGTCATAAATCCCTCTCTCTGTGTTCTCCAATCTTGTGAAATGTTATAGGAGGAGATTAAGTGCTGTCTTGTTGGCAAAAGGAGGTTGTACAAAGTAGTAACATCAGGGGTGCCAATAATTGTGGCACACATGATTTCAAGTTTTGTTTTTCTTCTATATGTTTTTTTACCACCAAAGTAATGTACTTAAATAAAAGGTTGGATTTTTCTCTTTTTTTGCATTTGGGTTCTATGTTGTTAAAAAAAAAAAAGGAGAATTTTTTGAAGTCCACGACCACATCTTAAACAGGGGTGCCAATAATTGTGGAGGGCACTGTATGGATGCAACATAGAGCATAAAGACAAAACATTCTTGTAAATATTTTAAAGTAATTATAGTGGTTTGAATTACGTAAATCATCAGGACACCAAACGGACAGTTAATGAGGTGATACTGAAGAAACTGCACCTCTTCAATTCAAGAAGCTGTTATAATAATAATACAGATTTATGGTATGGTTTTATGGGATTTATGGTATAAATCATACCGATTACATAATCAGAGAATATTTTTATTCGATGTGACTGTGTTTTTATGTTAAATACATTTCGAGCTTTTTATACATATATTTATTATGTCTGTAAGGTGAATATTCACTGATGTTCAGGTTGTTTTCTTTGTTTGTGAAGGGAGATGACATGGCAGAGAGCGCCCCCTGTCTGTTTACTTTATTTTACAAAAGCCCAGCGTTTTATTATAAGTGTATACAAATAAAATTAGAAATCGAAAAATGTGTTGTTCTTATCTGTACGATCCCACAAAACGCCACCCAGAGGGTTAATTGTGTGAATCTTGGCAGATTTGACGTTTGATTTGAGACTTAATAAATAAATAAAACAAATGTTTACTGATTGAAAATATTTTTTGGTGAAGTTTATTTATTTATTTTATATCCAAGTAAGGAAAGGACGTCGTGAATAAATGTATGTTGTGCTGAAGGTTTTAATTTCACCTCTTTTATATTTAGTTATTTATTTATGTATTTATAAATTTAATAAAAATGGTAAAAACGTGTTAATAACATTTAGTGGCGTTTAAAAGAATTTGCTTTTGAATTTTGACGCCTAATATATCTATTAATACAAAACTAATTAAAAATGTTGTTACCTAATGAATGTGTCCAGGCTAAACATCCACATATAGAACACAAGCAGAGAAAAGATGATGATGATAATGATGGTGATCAGGAATGTCTCTGTTCTCAGTCATGTTTACATCACTGACTTCCTCTGTCTCATCCACGTTAGCTTTACTTCTTGTTGCCTTCTGCCCTGCTTATTCTTAGCTGCGTAAACTAGTCTACATCTGTGGTGAGTAAGAGCCAGGACCAGGACCAGTAAAAACCAGTGGATTGAAATAGATGCAATGACAGGAAATCGGTTGGTGGGCTGAAATTGGCGCGCAGTAAAAATAAAAAATCAATGGATTAAAACTAAAATAATGAGCCTGTTTTGAAAATGTAAGAAGTAAAAAGTACAGATATTTGTGTAATTGTGTAATGAGTAAAAGTAAAAAGTTGTCTGAATAATAAATGGTGAAGTAAAATACTGATACCAAAAAAATCTATTTAAGTACAGTAACAAAGTATTTGTATTCATTACATCCCACCTCTGGTTATGGATCCTTACGGATTATATCCGTTTTAGGGGTTAGCTCCCGCTGTACGGATTCCACCCGCTTCACTAATTATACCCACGGTTCGTAACTCTCCTGAACATTGGTATTGTTTCTGAATGTTAAATTAAACAATCATTGAGTTACTACCGTTTCCTTTGTCCACTCCAGTTTTCTGCCGAGCACGCTGTTAAACCCAGTGTTCCGCGGAGCGCGCAGTTCCGCTCATGAGTTCCGCCGAGCACTCTGCTCCGCTACAGTGTTCCACCGAGGGCGCCGCCTCACTCCTGAGTTCCGCCGAGTGCACCAACCCACTCCTGAGTTCCGGCCTCTCTGCCACCAGGCGGCGACGAGGACGTGGTACCGTCGCTTGGCCGCGACGAGAACATAGTACCGTTGCTTGCCTGCAAAAATGATGTCATACCGCCGCCGGGCCACGACGAGGACATGACTCCCTCCAAATTAATCACATCCTAGATGAGACCCATCAAGAATTCAAATTCACCTTAAATGAAGGGGCTCACACTTAAACACGCATCTAAATTGGTTGGTAAAACGGTTACTTGCATTGGCTTGTTGCACAAGAGTCCGGATGCGACAAAGAGATCTTGGAAGAGTCAGTTAGGATGGAGTCAGATGTTTTTCCAGGTTCTCCTGAAGATCAGAGCAGTTGTTGTTCTTGAAAGTAAAGCTTGCTGGGAGATCTTGAAAAAAGAGAGTCGTTTCCAAGCTGTTCCGAACGTCTGACCCTCTGTGCCTTTGGGCCCCCAGGCCCTCGGGCCCTTCCCTCGAGCGAGCGATTTGACTTGAACTGGTTGACTGACTTGAAGATAAAGCTTGCTGGAAGATCTCAAAAAGGATTTGCGGGCTGTTCTAAGCGTCCGACTCTCCGGGCCTTTGGGCCTCGGGGGTCCGAGCCTTTCCGGTCGAGCCGAGTAAGCGAGCTTGCTTTACTTGACTGCCTGTTAGTTGGGTTCATGATGTTTTAAAGGTCTTGAACCCCACTCATCTTTGGGGGAATTGCCAATGCTATGGCCTGAAATTTTGGAGGGAGAAACTCCCTTTGTTCATGCGTTTGTGGGCATACTTGTGGGTTATACTTGCTTTGGAGAACTTGAAGTTTTATCAGTGTATCAGGACAGTATGGTACATTTCATGATAAAATGCACCATTGTTTGCAAATTAAGGAACAGATAATTTTTGGGATCGTTTTGATATTAGACATGGAAAGCAAGGACAGTATTAAACAGAGGTACATTACATACCAGTTAACATTTAACATACTATTAACATACCAGTATTTTAGGTATAACTTTGTTAATACAATGTTATATTCAGGTATATACAATGCACCATTGTTAGGAAAATAAAGATAGGATAATTTTCAAAAAGAAGAGGCAACATTAAAACAGAGGTATATTACTAAACCTTTTAGAGTGTAACTATTATTGACATAGAGTAAAACACATGCTTTATTTATAGTATAAGATACAAACAAGATGTATGTTTGTGTCATGTGAAGTGGGACATTCTATTTATCAGTTAATGAATAAAAGAATGCTCCCTTTTGTTGTGTGTGTGTGTCTGTATATGTGTGTGTGTCACAAACAGACGTACTGGGGGCGAGTTTCGAGAATGTATTGTTTTATGGTTGAGGGTCCTTGTGAGGTCAACCAGAGAAGCCACATGGAGTTATCTGGTTTTCGAGGTGTGTGTGTGTGTACTGTGTACTGTGTAAGGTATAGAGACTGGCTTGTGTTATCAGTTGAATGCTGCTTTGAAGTCAGCTGGAGAGGTCAGGGTTTGTCCTGACCAGGGTGGGGGTATGACACTGTGGTATACAAACTTTCAATAAAAGTGTAAGCCTTGGTGCTCATCCTTTGATTGAAAAGCCCATGTCAAGGGTTAAAAGGAATTGCCTGAAACATGAAGTCTACATGACACCCACCAGATGTTACATTCTTCTCTAAATCAGTAGAAAATGTGATTAATACCTGATTATTTATAAAAAAAAAATGCCATCATATACCGTGTAACCAGTATCATCTAGAAGAAGAAAAAAAAAAACGTTTTATTAAAAAAACATTTTCGTTTAATGCTGCTGTTATTTGCTGCTTTAAAATTTTGTGTTTGTTTGCACCGGTTTAGTAAATCTATCATTATGTTGCTCGCGAGCAGATCAGTGCGACTGTCCCGAAGTTAGCAAACAAAATTTACACAATACCACTATAAATCATTTTACATGATGAGGATATGCAATTTTTGCTTACCGTGATGGTTTCACCTTCATCCATGACACCAGTGTTTTGTTTTTTTTTTTCTTTTTGCCATCAGCTGTGTTATCTTGCCATCATGCTAAGCAGCTAGCAGCCCAACTAATTGATAACGTAAACCTGCAATATTTTGTATATAAACCCATAGACCAGATGAGAAGGTTTCAATTAGTACTGGTAGATATTTTTTTCTAGACCACAATTAGCAGAATGAAAGTTTTGGAAATACTGTATGTTTAACTGGTACAGGGGCATTGCATCTTAAGTTCTAGAGTTTTTACAAGAGCGACCTAACTAAGAAGGCAGCAAAGACACAACAGTTATCAGAACTAGTTACAAAATAAAATACTAACCACTGAAGGAACTTTCAATATGGCTGTACACAAAGTTATTTATAAGTTCCATAAATTCGTACAATGAAGGGAGCACAGTAAGCTTTAAGTGTACATGTAAGTTTTTTTACATTGTAGGTTTGTTAAATTTAAAACCTTTTTTCCCATGCTTATTCCTTACAAAGGGAACAACAATATTCATTATAAATGAACACTAGAACAATGTCTTAACCATCCTGTTGCCTGACAATTTATTGCCACCTGTACATAATATTTCTTCAATGTGAATATAATTCTTCTTTTTCTTTCGGCTGCTGGCTACTGGTCGCCACAGCGGATCATCCGTCTCCATACCACCCTGTCCTCTACATCTGCCTCTTTCACACCAACTACCTGCATGTCTCCCCTCACCACATCCATTAACCTCTTCCTTGGCCTTCCCCTTTTCCTCCTACCTGGTGGCTCCCTCCTCAGCATTCTTCTACCAATATAACTCATGTCCCTCCTCTGCACATGTCCAAACCATCTCAATCTCGCCTCCCTCACCTTGTCACGAAAACATCCTACATGCGCCGTCCCTCTAATAAACTCATTTCTAATCTTGTCCATCCTCGTCACTCCCAACGAAAACCTAACCAACTTTAGTTCTGCTACCTCCAGCTCCGCCTCCTGTCTTTTATTCAATGCCACTGTATCTAATCCATACAACATCGCAGGTCTTACCACAGTCCTATAAACATTCCTTTCATTCTTGCAGATACCCTTCTATCACAAATCACTCCTGTCACCCTTCTCCACTCACTCCACCCTACCTGCACTCTTTTCTTTACTTCTCCAACACACTCCACATTACTTTGCACTGTTGACCCCAGGTACCTGAACTCCTTCATCTTCTCCACCTCTCCTCCCTGTAACCACACCACTCCACTGCCCTCCCTCTCATTTATGCGCATGTACTCTGTCTTACTCCTACTGACTTTCATTCCCCTTCTCTCCAGCAGATATCTCCACCTCTCCAGGCTCTTCTCAACCTGCTCACTACTCTCACCACAAATCACAATATCATCCGCAAACATCATAGTCCAGGGAGACTCCTGTCTGACCTTGTCCGTCAACCTGTCCATCACCACTGCAAACAGGAAAGGGCTCAGAGCCGATCCTTGATGCAGTCCAACCTTCACCCTAAACCAGTCTGTCGTTCCTACTGCACACTTCACTGCTGTCACACTGTCCTCACACTGTCATGTCCTGTACCACCCTCACATACTTCTCTGACACACCTGACTTCCTGATTCAATACCACAACTCCTGTCTTGGCACTCTGTCATACGCTTTCTCTAAATCCACAAATCCACAATGCAATTCCTTCTTTCCTTCTCTATACTTCTCCATCAACATTCTCAAAGCAAATAAGGCATCTGTGGTGCTTTTCATTCGGCATGAAACCATACTGTTGCTCACAGATGGTCACCTCTTCTCTCAGCCTGGCTTCCACTACTCTTTCCCATAACTTCATGGTGTGACTGATCAACCTAATTCCCCTGTAGTTACTGTAAGTCTGCACATCTCCCTTATGCTTAAAGATTAGTACCAGCACACTCCTTCTCCATTCCTCAGGCATCTTCTCACCTTCCATAATCTTGTTAAACTATCTGGTTAAAAACTACACTGCCATCTTTCCTAAACATCTCCACGCTTCTACCGGTATGTCATCTGGTCCAACGGACTTTCCACTCTTCATCTTCTTAATCACCGCTCTTAATTCCTCCTTACTAATCCTATCCACATCCTGCTTCACCAACTCCACATTATCCAACCATCTCTCTTTCAGATTTTCCTCGTTCATGAACTGCTCAAAATACTCCATCCACCTTCATAACACACTCTCCTCACTTGTCAACACATTTCCATCTCTGTCCTTTATTTTTGGTTTAACTTGCAGCACATCCTTCCCAGCTCGGTCCCTCTGCCTGGCCAATCGATAAAAATCCTTTTCTCCTTCTTTAGTGTCCAACCTCTTATACAGCTCCTCATAGGCCTTTTCCTTGGCTTTCGCTATGGAAGTCATGGCCATTAAAGTCTGCCCCAATCACCAATCGTTCTTTCCTAGGTACACCATCTACCACTTAATCTAATTCACTCCAGAATCTTTACTTCTCCTCCATCTCACAGCCGACTTGTGGAGCATAGGCACTGATGACATTTATCATCATCCCTCCAACTTCCAGCTTCACATTCATCACCCTGTCAGAAACTCTTTTCACCTCCACTACACTCTTACTGTACTCTTCCTTCAGAATCACTCCTACACCATTTCTCTTTCCATCCACACCATTAAAGAACAGTTTAAAACACCCTCCAATGTTCCTGGCCTTACTCCCTTTCCACTTGGTCTCCTGAACACACAACATATCTACCTTTCTCCTCTCCATCATATCAGCTACTTCTATCCCTTTACCAGTCATAGTGCCAACATTTAAAATACCAACCCGAATCTCCACTCTCCTCCACTTCTCCTTTTCCTGCCGTCTCTGTAGACGTCTTCCACCTCTCCTTCTCCTCCTTCGGCCAACAGTAGTCCAATTTCCACCTGTACCCTGTTGACTAATGATACCTGTGGCGGTCGTTGTTAACCCGGGCCTCGACGGATCCGGTATTAAATTCATATTTGTGATCCGCATATTTAATTTGGCACATCTTTTAAGCTGGATGTCCTTCCTAACGCAAACCTCCCCATTTATCCGGGCTTGGGACCGGCACTAAGAGTGCACTGGCTTGTGCATCCATAATGGCTGGGATCAATGTGTATATAATTACTTGTGCAAAAAAGTTGTGAAATTTAAATTTTTATTAGCAGCAAACGTAAAAAAGAGAGATATTTAGCATTTAGAGACTTCCAGGCCAAGGCTACTCTAACATATCAACATTATTATTTATTTAAAAGCAACTGTGATTTTTATTTACATTTATTTTATTATTAATAATTAATAATCATTGAATCAATGTCTTTATCCTTAAGACAAACTGCCTATTTATTGTTTATAAACAGGCTTTTCACAAGTTCAGATGATAGGATTATTTATTTGGTATTAAAAGGGTAAAGGTTTTATAGATTTTTAGACATTTTTATATTGTGTTCAGCTGACAGGCTCATACATTGTAACCTAACTTTATGGAAGTTAGTTGTCTCTATCTCCCTAGGTAAAACCCACAGAATGTTTCAAATATGTTTGGCGCATTTGGGTTATTCAGTTATTTTAAAATGTTTCTATTGCTATTTATACAGTATATTTTTATTCTGTTTTCACTATGTGTGTGCAGAGACATTTTGGCAGTATGTATTTAATCACAAACTGAACTAGCTACACAGGTCCATTTAGTTATTGCATATAAATCATCTAAAATAGTTTAAAGCTTACAAGTGAAAAGCAATTTTTAGACTTTCTTCTTGCAAATTCATGCTATTTTTAGCACATTTGTTAAACTAGCACTTTACACAAAATTATATTTGCAGAAAGACATGCTTAGAAAAAAATACAAACATACAAACATATGCAACATAAGTGGGTACACATTAAGTAATAACAGCTGTATGTTGTTTATGCAAAGCAACATGTCCTATTTATCATTTTCATGTATGTATCTTGTATTAGAGCAGTTGAAATTTGGTGTTTTGAGTACAATTCTCATAGTGACCACTGCATGTTTAACATGTCACCCCATGGCAAAGATTCTCTGAGGATTTGAGAAGTAGAATTGTTGCTTTCCACAAAAATGGCACAGGCTATAAGAAGAAACTGTAACTGAGTTACAGTACAGTGACCAGGGTCATAGGTCAAACAAAGGTTTTCCAAGATGCACGAGTGCTGCCAGCATTGCTTTAAAGTTTGCAGAAGCAGAAGGCCCACTTGTCAGTGCTTAATCTAAGCACTGGCTAAGCAAAGGCTTCCCTCTGGGATGACAGCCATGTAAACCAACTTGTTGCAGTGTGCGGTGTATAACATTACACCGCACACTGCAAAAAGTTGTTTTACATGTCTGTCATCCCAGAGGGAAGCCTTTTCTAAAGCTGGCTCACAAGAAAGCCCGGAAACCACACACCAACGCACACCAACAAAATGACAACTGCCTTACTAAGAAAGCTGAAGGTATGTCTCTAGACCTAAACACTATTGAGCACCTGTTGGGCATCCTTAAGCAGAAGGTGGAGAAGCGTCATATGTCTAACATCCAGCAGCTCCGTGATGTCATAATGGAAGAGTGGAATCCAGAAAGAAGAGGATCCCATCAACAACCTGTGCAGCTCTGGTAAATTTCATGCCCAGGAGGATTAAGGCAGTGCAAGAAAACAATGGTGCTCACACAAAATATTGCCTTTAAACTTTTGACACAGTTTTGACATGTTCACTTGGGTTTTACTCACTTTTGGTGGAGTTATTTTCAGAAGACAGTAAATCCGTACTGAAATACAAGCCTCACATTGACTACTCTAAAATATATCCCAGTTTTATTTCTATAGTATTGTCCTTGAGAAGTCTATGGCATTTTATATTTATCCATTGATGGTCACAAACAAAGGTTACTGTGTTAATAGCTATATTAGTAAAAAATAAATAAATAAATAAAAAAGACAATAAAATTTCTTGGACACATCACTGCAGATACATGTAAAGTTATTCAGTTACAGTGATCTCAATTACTTTGACTGTACATGGCATTTGGTGCTTTCTTGTGTATTTTAAAAACTTTGGGTCTTTTGAGATTTTCACACATAACAGTCAATTTCACAGAATGGTGAAAAAATTTGGGAGTGGTAGTTCTGGGAGTAGAAGCACGTTGTTGATGAGAGAGGTCAGAAGAGAATAGAGTAAATCAAATAATCACACTTTACAATTGTGATGAGTAGAATAGCAATTCGGAATGTAAAACATGAAAAACAGAATGTAAAACAGCCTCATGAGCCAAGTTTAGGAATTTGAAGCTACAGTTAAATATAGAAAAAAACATTTTGTTGTTATCTTTCCTGATCTTCATTTGTGCAATTATATTGAGCCTGTGGATCCGATATTTTCAGTTGTGTTTGTTATTATTGAGGTAGTATTTTAGCGAGGGCCCATTTACAGGCTTGATGCTCCTGTCCACATACTTCTGGCTTTATAGATTCACAGGGTCAGAAACAGTTCTGTTCACTTTGGCCATCTGGATTGGATTGCAGACATTCTTTCAGGAAAGCGTTGCGAGTGAAGGTCGGCTTCAACCCTTTAAATTAGGGATGCACCGAAATGAAAATTCTTGGCCGAAACCAAAAACCGAAAAAGAGGAAAGCAAGACCGAAAACCGAAAAACTGAAACACCGAAAGGAATTATGGCAATTATTATTACCATTGCATTAATGGCTATGAATGTGTACTAACCTTACTAAAATCAAGGCATTTCAATTGCATAAATTAATATTAAGGCTCAAAGAATTAATCAATTACCAATTATGAAAATATTTATTTATAGCACATTGCAACAATGCACAGGATAAAATTAATTAAAATTTTGTCTTAAATGTTTAACTTTAATGCACTCATGTGTACATTAAATAAGAATGTACAGGCCCTCTGGCCTGCTAAAAGGTTGTACAATTAAATATGTTCTTTCATAAAAACAAAGTGCATTTAGAACAAGTGCAGACAGCGGTTTCTGTTTGCGTCATCACAACAAACTGTTTCGGCCTTGTTTTTTCAGCGATCAAAGTTTTTCGGCCGAAAACCGAAAATGCACTTTTGGGCCATTTTCGGCCGAAAATTTTCGGTGGCCGTATATTCGGTGCATCTCTACTTTTAATTACTTATGTATAAAACCAGTGTTTGCTCCTTAAAAATACCAGTGTATGTACACAGTGGCACAGGTTAAGCAGGATGTCTAGCTGTTACATAATTTGTGACAAGATGTTGTTGTTGCTAAAAAAAACTTGCTTATCGTATTTTTCGGACTATAAGCCGCTACTTTTTTCCCACGTTTTGAATCCAGAGGCTTAAACAACGAAGCTTATTCAATAATTTTTCCTGGGTTTTTCTCGTTTTTACAAACTTTAAGCCAAAAAACATTAGACCAATGAAATTTCCGAACGGAAACGAAAAACCGCACCTCACCTGTGTTCTGAGCTGCACGGCAAAGGCAGAAATTTTTTTTTTTTTTTTTACGCAAGACGATGCCAAAAGATAAACTCCCGAGAGAAATAGTTGTGAAGGAAGGAGGAAGACAGTGAACAATGACTTTCTTGGTAGGCTATCTTTTAGATACAAGCCGTTGTAACACGTTGAGTATGTGTTAAGGGAGAGCTCACTAAAACTCCAGTTGCAACAGAAATCATATAAGCAATCATCTATAGCACCTGGCTGCAACTCATTTAAATCCTATGGAAGCAGTAAAGGTGTACTTAGATTTCGCACATGGCTTTTCCAGTTAGACTTTATTTTTGTAACAATAAATAATGCCACAGTGTAGTGTGTAATGTGTTCATCTGATGTTGTATTAATTCATTTTAAATCCTGATAAAGTCCAGTTAGGTTTACTTTTTTGTAAAGTGTATCTACATGCCTGTGATGATTTCTATGTTAAATTTCAGAAAGTTTTTCTGCAAAAACATACATTTTTTTTTTTTAAAGAATTAGAGTTTGTACAAAATTAAACCCTAAGTCATCTTGTATAAACTGCTTTTTTTATGGTTCTCATCTTTTAGCACATACAATATTTTTTCACTTAGAGTTAAAATAAATAATACAAATTAATAAATATATTCTGGAATTTAAAGAAAAAAAAACATGTTCATTAACTAAATAACCACAATTAATTAACACATATAATTGTGTCTTAAAGAATATTCAGGTCTTCTTATAGCCTCGGCAACATTTTTAATTCTCGATTCCAAAGGGGGAGTTCTTTGCCATTAAGTGGCATGTTTAACGGTCCAACATGGCACCTATTGGCAAAGAGCTCCCTTTGGATTTGAGAATTAGAATTGTTGCTCGCTACAAAGATAATGTAGTCTGTATGAGAGAATTGTACTCAAAGCACCAAATTTTAACTGCTCGAATACAAGATACACACATTTGTATGATCCTGTCAATTAGAAAAACATGAACATGATTAATAGGACATGTGGCTTTACATCGTTCACCGACATACAGTTGTTATCACTTAGGGTTTACTCACTTTTTTGCCAGCTATTTTGACCAAATTATTATTTATTTTTTTAAGGACAGTAAATCTGTACTGCTATACCAGCTGCACTAAAGTATATCCAAGTTTCAATTCTATAGTATTGTCTCTTGAGAAGAACACTAAAATGGTTGCTAATATTTGAGTGCTGAACTCACTTTTGTGAGATACTGTATATAATCATTATATATTGGGTATATTAATTTGCAGTAAACATTTATTTATTATTTGTAATTTGCAATAACCATCTGCATCCTTTATTTCTGTGTATTTTTCTCAAGGTCAGAGGCTGCACCCATGCTCTCCTTAGATGAGCCGCTGGACCTGAAGCTGCCGAGAGGGCAAATTAATGGGCGGAGCAGAGGCTCCAAGTCCCTACCCACTCTTATTTCCTCTCGGGTCATTGACAACAGGATTGGACACCTGCCAGATGCTGATGATGGTAAAGCAGATATTGTTCCAGAATCCCCTGGCTCCCCCCACAGAGGTAATCTAAGTGGCATATTAGTTAGCATATATATCTCTGATGCTAACCCATCCAGAGATTTTCTTACTTATTTTAAATATAAGACAAGTGATAAAATTGGGCTTTGAAACTCCAAATACACAAAAAATACTGAGACAACTGAAATCTGTCAACCTCTGGCTAGAGTAAGGCATCTCACAAGGCAGGAGATGAGCAATGTAGTTCCAACGTAGAGTATGGAAATTTAAATGGCACGCAAAAATACTTTTTTTTTTTTACATATGTTTTGTAATGCTATCGTCATCTTAAGATTGAAAAATGTAGTCGAACCATCGTAACTCAGGGACTAACTGTACTACCTGTACTTTATGGAGTCCCATTCTCAGATTTATTACTTTAACATACAAACTGTCAGACAGTTAACAGGAACAGTTCATATTTATTTTCAATTAGACATCTTACTGTAAACATGTCTGACTATGAAAAGAGTGCTAAACTTGATTAATCTCATGATGTCCCAGAGTTCCCTCAGTTTATACCTGAATTACAAAGACATGATGAAGAAAAAAAAAAGCAGATGGAAGAGATACTGAAGAACTCGATGGGAGGGATTTGTTTGCAGTAGTCTCCAGAGTAATTCCCAATCAACTTTAACACCTACTGAAATGTTCTACATCTTTGCAAATGACTAGTAGTAACCTGACTTACATGTGCAATATTTTCAGAATTGTGGGTAATCCAATTCAGAATTTGAGATATGATCTACTGGCATGTGCGGGTAACATTTTCATGCTGCGATTAATTTATAAGGTTTCCTCACACTGTATGTTATTGTCACGGAATCAGGTTAAACAGGTAAAAAAAAATAAACAAACTTCAGTGTTTTAGTCCCCTAAAAACAACTGTAATTATTTAAAATAAAATAAAAGTACTGCAAACATTTAAATACAAATAAGTAAAAAAAAAAAAATACAACTAAAGAATAAGAATGTATAAAATGAGCATTTGTATGAAACAGAATAAAGTGCAAACTGAACAAAATAACTTTTGTTATCTGCAATACACGTATTATTTTTTTTTTTTATAACAAGCCAACAGGTTAGCTAATATAGCTAAATAAACATTTATAAACAGCAAGTTCACCTGCTCTGTGTGGCAGACAGTGTACAATTGTGTTGCAATCAATATACAATCAAAATATTTATCCTGGCACACTGTCATTATGTGCGCACGCATCTTTTGCTCAGCATACAGTGCATCTCCACGTGGGGATTGTTTACATCTGAGTGCACATGGCTCTTTTACACAGCATACATGCAGTATACTTTGCTAAAAGAGCAGCTAACGCGCGTTCTAAAATTCTACATTTGGATCAATAATTATTCACTGTATTTTGAAGTGTCCACGATAACAATACCGTGCATATCCATTACCGCAATTTATTGCATTACCAAATACCAGCACATGTCTATTTGTAACCTATGTGCTATACACTGATCCACCCCTAGGTCCCCCTCTAAAGGTGTGTTGTGGAATCTGGTGCGTGAGTTAGGCCTCCACTGATTAAAGATGCTCAATCAGATTGAGATCAGGCAAATTTGGAGACCAAGTCAACACCTTGAATAATTTCTTGTGTTCTTCAATCACTCCTGACTAAATTCTTGGTATCCGTAATAGCATAGATAGATAGATAACAGTGTATGCAGAATGCCTCTGAATACACTGTATATGCACATACAGTGCCCTCCACAATTATTGGCACCCCTGTTTAAGATGCTTCTAAAAATTCTCCTTTTTTTTAAAACCACATAGAACCCAAATGCAAAAAAAGAGAAAAATCCAAACTTTCATTTAAGTACATTACTTTGGTGGTAAAAAAAAATCATACATTAAGGGAAAAAAAAAAAAATTGAAATCATGTGTCCCACAATTATTGGCACCCCTAACAATTCCTCTAAAAAATTCAATTGTTTTTTTTATATATATATTTTTCTGTGTTTGCTAAGGTTGGTCAGGGTATCTAGTGACTTTTAATTAGTAATTCATGATTTCCTGTTTCCCTGGGGTATAAATATGACGTGACACAGAGGCCTAATTCTCTTACCCATTTGTCAACATGGCAAAGACAAGAGAACACACCATTCAAGGCAGATGTGTGTCAACCTTCATAAGTCAGGCAATGGCTACAAGAAAATAGCTCGCCTTAACTCGCCTTAACTTGCCGGAATCTACAGTCAGAGGAATCATTAAAAAGTTTAAAACAACTGGAACAGTGACAAACAAGGCTGGAAGAGGTCCCAAG
The DNA here is from genome assembly GCA_024362625.1 of Silurus asotus. NCBI lineage: Eukaryota > Metazoa > Chordata > Actinopteri > Siluriformes > Siluridae > Silurus > Silurus asotus. The sequence continues at coordinate 184,499 of MU551670.1, forward strand.
TTTATCTTGCCACAACGCACAGTGAGGAGGGTGGTAAGAGAAGTAAAAAAATTTCCCAAGCTCACCGTCACAGAATTGCATCAAAGAGTGGCATCTTGGGGTCACAGAGTCTCCAAAACAACCATCAGACGCTCTCTACATGCCAACAAGCTGTTTGAGAGGCATGCAAGGAAAAAGCCTTTTCTCACTAACACTCACAAACGTAAACGTCTGGAGTTTGCTAAGCGGTACTGGGACTTCAACTGGGATCGTGTGCTTTGGTCAGATAAGACTAAGATTGAGCTTTTTGGCAACAAACACTCTAAGTGGGTCTGGCGTAAAACAAAAGATGAGTATGCCGAAAAGCACCTCATGCCCACCGTGAAGTATGGTGGAGGATCTGTGATGCTGTGGGCCTGTTTCTCTTCCAAAGGCCCTGGGAACCTTGTTAGGGTGCATGGCATTATGAACGCTTTGAAGTACCAGGATATTTTAAATAAAAACCTGATGGCCTCTGCCAGAAAGCTGAAGATGGGTCGTCTTTGGGTCTTTCAGCAGGATAATGATCCGAAACGTGGCAAAATCTACACAAAAGTGGTTCAGCAGTCACAAACTCAAGGTCCTCCCATGGCCATCTCAGTCCCCAGACCTCAACCCAATCGAAAACCTGTGGGGTGAGCTAAAGAGAAGAGTGCATAAGAGAGGACCCAGGACACTGGATGATCTAGAAAGATTGTGCAAAGAAGAATGGTCAAAAATCCCTCACTCTGTGTTCTCCAATCTTGTGAAATGTTATAGGAGGAGATTAAGTGCTGTCTTGTTGGCAAAAGGAGGTTGTACAAAGTATTAACATCAGGGGGGCCAATAATTGTGGCACACATGATTTCAAGTTTTTTTTTTTCTTCTAAATGTGTGATTTTTTTTTTACCACCAAAGTAATGTACTTAAATAAAAGGTTGGATTTTTCTCTTTTTTTTTGCATTTGGGTTCTATGTTGTTTAAATAAAAAAGGAGAATTTTTTGAAGTCCACGACCACATCTTAAACAGGGGTGCCAATAATTGTGGAGGGCACTGTATATTCATTATGCCTTTTAAATGAAATAATTAGTTATTTACTTTGCCAGTGGTTATAAAGTTATGCCTGAGGTTGAAAATAGGAGAACATTATAACAATTTAAATATTTACTTGTTTAGGTGTACACATGGTGTGCCAGGAGAAGCCTGAACTCCACAAACCTCCTACAGTGGACTTTAGCATGTCTCCACCCTCTCATCATTCACCCTGCTCTCCTGAACTGAGTAATGGAAATGGCACCTCTCATCTGTTTTCAGGGGTGAGTACAAGAATGCAATAATGCCAGAGAAGTATTTCACACAAAATTTTACACTATGACTGTTTGGATAAGGAGAAAGAGACTTTTCAACTTATCAACGCTTATCTAGTGAAAATACACTAAAAATAGTAAAATTTATGTAGTATTTTTTGATTACAGAAAATTTTGATTTACAAATATCTGATTATAGTAATTTTAATAATAGGTTCTCAAGTGGCCTAATGGGAAAGTGTATGCCCTTTTGTCCAGAGTCATGAGATAAAGATACCACAGCTATCTGCAGCCAGGAGCCCAAGAAAGCTAAATTGGTCATACTATCTGATAGGCGGGAAGGCATTTACAGATAATGTACAGATAATGATTGTCATACAGTCATTTTAGTTATAATTCATTTTATTATTTGAGCATGAGCAACATTTTTATTTCCCATTACTAAACAAAATATTCTACACTAAAATATTTTATTTAAAATTCTAACTAAATAGTAATCAGTTGCAAGTTCTTTGATTGATAGCCAGTTCTGAATTCTACTTTGGTAACTCAAATTGGCCAAAATTAATTCTGAAATCTTAAAAAAAAAGTTATAAAAAAAAAAAGATTTTGCAGTTGTAACTCTAACAATCTATTTGACCAAGATCAGTGGTCTGGGAGTAGGAGGGGGAGGGGGTTTCTTATCAAATTTTCCCTGTATCCTTCTACATAGGTGCTTTGCTATTTTCCGCTCAGGTCCAGCTGTAGGGATGCTGTCTTAAATCAGATTTAGAGAAAGATATAAGAATCCAGACCTCATGCTACTTAATTCAATTCAGTCCCAATTGAATTGAGGGCCTGCTGGCTGTGCTTAATCAACAGCTATAATCTTGCAGACCTTCCTCAGCCCCATCAACACTACCATCCCCACAACTGGCTCATTTTTTTTATTATTTGTCATGCACATTTCACACATAACTTAAGACTATGGAAGGATAGTCCAGCCAATTTTTAAAAGGGATTGCAAATTGTATTTGCAATAGCTTTTTCTATATATGGATGCATAAATTGATGTAATTCAAATGCAATTGCAAAACTTGCATTACCATTTGCTTTCACTTTCATGAATGCACAGTGACTGTCAAATTTCAAATGAAAAAGCAAAGTCTGTTGGCAACAGCATTTCCCATGTCCTACTAGTAATGACCACGTCATATTTAAACAGCAATATTAATTACCACATTTATTTTCTCACTGTCTCTGCGTCGCATGTGTAGCCCTGCCAAAACACAAAATAAATCACAATTCCTTTTGCATTTAAAATTCCAAAGCCTTGCACCATTTGCATTTCTGATGTCTTACACTGAAAGCTGTCGACACTCAATTAGATTAGAAGATATTACTACCTGTGGTTACTCATGTATCCAGCTTGCAAGACTATCAACTTGCTGCACGAGCACCATAATGTTTTCCACAATTTCACTGTCAACCTCCATTGTTTAAAGCATTCTGCAAAATCATCTATTACTTTTTTTTCCTCCAGGTATTTTTGTATTTTTTTTTCCGCAGTTTATTAAACCTTTCAAAAACCAGACATTGTCATCATTCCACTGTTAAACACATTTAACAAATCCAAGCAGCATATCGCAAACTCAAGAACAATAACAAAAATGTAATTAAAATAAGAAAAATAAATTAATAAATCAAAATAAAATAAACACAAGCAAAAATAATGCCAAAACATGTAAAACTATTTATTAAGACAAAATAAATTACAATCCAGGATGGAAGTGGTCAATCTAAGGCATTCTTCTTTTTATTGTTTTATGGATTGAAATAAAAACCTAAAATCACTTTTTATGCCTCAAAACAAGGAGAAACAAATCTACACTTGTGTATATAAAACTTCTAAAACTACAATTAACATATTATTGCAAATAAATTTAATTCTTTGTTTTGCATAAAAATGCCAAATTTCACATTATGATTGTCAAAAGCAGGCATAACATTTTTTTCTTCAACCACTTATACTATCTGTCCCAAAATGATGCAACAATAGTACAACTGTAAAAAAGATCCTAAGATTCAATATCTTTCAGGCATAAAGTAAATGCATTACTATCCAAAGCTCATTTCAAAAAACTATTACATGGATAAATGTCATTGATTGTCTTGAAATGTACTTTGAAGTTAAAGGTATCTATTTCTGACTTTGATAGTGTCCGTTTTTAAAAACCTCTCACATAAAACTAGGGCTGAAGCGATTCCTCGAATTATTAAAATACAATCAATCATCGAGGCAAATAATTTGCATCGTTTAGTCTATTTAAGTACACACATAGCATTGTGTTTCCCTGCAGACATTTAATTCTGACAAACCACCCGCGACACTCTGGATAGGTAAACACAGAGGATGCTGCAGAATGAAAAATGGAGGAACTAGGAGAAAACAGCAGGGGGCTAGAAGAAGATTTATATGCAAGCCCGTTTCCGACACATTAAAAAAACGTTTGCCTAATTCCACCTTTTTTTCCTCACAATTACAACTTTATTTCTTGCAATGCCGACTTTTTTTGGCCAATTGGGCAGCGTCACCCCTCTGTAGTGCCAGGAAGCTCATGGTATTAAACTCATGGTATCAAACTAAGCCTCTGATCCCTGGAGAGAACTGTCTTACAATCAGCTCTGGAGGAGACGGAACAAGACAGATGAAGCAGAGGAGCCTCGTTCATACACCAGCAGCTTTAAACTTCAGACCCACAACATGGTTACTGGTGGATGCACCAGAAATGTTGGATGTACACGAGAAATAAAGTCAGAATTGCGAGGAAAAGAAAATCAGAGTCGCAAGGAATAAAGTCAGAATAATGAGAAATAAACTCATAATTGTGAGAAAATTAGGTAAACTTTTTTTTAAATATTACAATTTTTTTATATTTTGAGAAGCTGATAAACGAGGAAAATGAGAGAGAGAAAAAGTTGGATGATGTGGAGATACTGAAGAAGAAAGTGGATAGGATTAGAAAGGAGGAAGGGAGAGCAGCGATTAATAGGATTGCGAGTGGAAAGTCGGACAAGCAGCAAAAAGATGGTAGTGGAGTTTTTATTCAGGTTGTTCAAAATTTTGGAAGGTAAAAGGAAGCCTGAGAAATGGAAAAGGAATCTGCTGGTACCGATCTTTAAGAGTAAGGGAGATGTGCAGACCTGCAGTAACTACAGGGGAATAAAGTTGATCAGTCACACTATGAAGTTATGGGAAAGAGTAGTGGAAGCCAGGCTGAGAGAAGAGGTGATCATCTGTGAGCAACAGTATGGTTTCATCCTGAGGAAGAGCACCATAGATGCATTATTTAATTTGAGAATGTTGATGGAGAAGTATAGAAAATGTCAGAAGGAGTGTGTGTGTGTGTGTGTGTGTGTGTGTGTGTGTGTGTGTGTGTGTGTGTGTGTGTGTGTGTGTGTGTGTGTATTTAGAGAAAGCATATGACAGGGTGCTGAGAGTGGAATTGTGATATTGTATGAGAAAGTCAGGTGCTTCAGAGAAGTATGTGAGGGTGATGAGGACAGTGTGACAGCAGTGAAGTGTGCAGTAGGAACGACAGACTGGTTCAACTGCATCAAGGATCGGCTCTGAGCCCTTTCCTGTCTGCAGTGGTGATGGACAGGTTGACGGACGAGGTCAGACAGGAGTCTCCATGCACTATAATGTTTGCGGATGATATTGTGATTTGTGGTGAGAGTAGGGAGCAGGTTAAGAAGAGCCTGGAGAGGTGGAGATACACGCTGGAGAGAAGGGGAATGAAAGTCAGTAAGAGTAAGACAGAGTACCTGTGTATAAATAAGAGGGAGGGAAGTGGAGTGGTGTGGTTGCAGGGAGAAGAGGTGGAGAAGGTGGAGGAGTTCAGGTACCTGGGGTCAACAGTGCAAGTTAATGGAGAATGTGTTAGAGAACTGAAGAAAAGAGTGCAGGCAGGGTGGAGTGGGTGGAGAAGAGTGACAGGAGTGAGTTTATAGGACTGTGGTGAAACCTGTAAAGTTGTATCATTTAGAGACAGTGGCATTGATTAAAAGACAGGAGGTGGAGCAGGAGGTAGCAGAGCTGAAGATGTTGAGGTTTTTGTTGGGAGTGACGAGGATGGACAGGATTAGAAATTAGTTGATTAGAGGGACAGCGCATGTAGAATGTTTCGAAGACAAGGTGAGGGAGGTGAGATTGAGATGGTTTGGACATGTGCAGAGGAGGGACATGGGGTATATCGGTAGGAGAATGCTGAGGATGGAGCAAAAAGAAGGGAGGAAAAGAGCAAGACCACAAAGGAAGTTCATGGATGTAGTGAGGGAAGACATGCAGGTAGTTGGTTTGATAGAGGCAGATGTAGAGGACAGGGGGGTATGGAGACGGACGATCTGCTGTGGTGACCCCTAATGGGAGCAGCCGAAAGAAGACGACGACATGTAATTTAATTCCTCATAGCTACAGGAATTGCTTTTACAACTAAAGAAAAATGTTTATATGAACAATCCAAATTAAATTGTATCTTAGATTGATCATAACTAATCATTTTACCCTCTTCATTCATTAAATGCATTACACTCCAAACCCTTTTGTCAAATCAATCATTCTAAAATAAAGATTTTCTCTTAATTAAAATACCCCGGTTGTTTCAAGTTAAAGTATGCTTGCATAATATTTTCCAATATAGTAACACCTGCAGATGAAAATGGACGAGTAAGTAATGTCAGTGTCATGAAGAGATGTATTTACAAAATCAATTAAAGAATTAGCAGCCAAGTATTACCAATAAAATGCACAAGAATAACCAGTCAACTATGTATGTAAAAGGTGGCAAATTTAGGCTCTTTAGGTGATAATTTGCCAAGAAGAAAGGACATCAGATATGATCTCAAAGAAGCAATTTGGGTTTTATAATACTTCCAAACAAAATTCAGCAAATTAGAAAAAGACTGGACAAGTTTGGCTTTCATAGCTATGAAAAGACTTTTCTTCTTCTTCAAAAAAGAATATGTTGATTTGACCTAGGTTTGCAAAATTGCATTTGAATAATATCAGCAACATCCTTTGGGTTGATGATCCAAGGTGGAGATGTTTAATCATCATGAACAGCACTATGTTTGGCAAAAACTAAAAACAGCATATCTTTACAAACATATCTAAACTATATCAAACATGCAGGATTTGTGCATTAACAAATCCCCCCCACCAAATTAGAATGGTAGGCCGAAATGTATCAAACACAATGTGAAAGACAGATAAACAAATTATTCTTGTTAAGGCGTTTCTTTTGTAACTGAATGAGTATGTACAGGGAGTGCAGAATTATTAGGCAAATGAGTATTTTGACCACATCATCCTCGTTATGCATGTTGTCTTACTCCAAGCTGTATAGGCTGGAAAGCCTACTACCAATTAAGCATATTAGGTGATGTGCATCTCTGTAATGAGAAGGGGTGTGGTCTAATGACATCAACACCCTATATCAGGTGTGCATAATTATTAGGCAACTTCCTTTCCTTTGGCAAAATGGGTCAAAAGAAGAACTTGACAGGCTCAGAAAAGTCAAAAATAGTGAGATATATTGCAGAGGGATGCAGCAGTCTTAAAATAGCCAAGCTTCTGAAGCGTGATCATCAAACAATCAAGCGTTTCATTCAAAATAGTCAACAGGGTCACAAGAAGCGTGTGGAAAAACCAAGGCGCAAAATAACTGCCCGTGAACTGAGAAAAGTCAAGCGTGCAGCTGCCAAGATGCCACTTGCCACCAGTTTGGCCATATTTCAGAGCTGCAACATCACTGGAGTGCCCAAAAGCACAAGGTGTGCAATACTCAGAGACATGGCCAAGGTAAGAAAGGCAGAAAGTCGACCACCACTGAACAAGACACACAAGCTGAAACGTCAAGACTGGGCCAAGAAATATCTCAAGACTGATTTTTCTAAGGTTTTATGGACTGATGAAATGAGAGTGAGTCTTGATGGGCCAGATGGATGGGCCCGTGGCTGGATTGGTAAAGGGCAGAGAGCTCCAGTCCGACTCAGACGCCAGCAAGGTGGAGGTGGAGTACTGGTTTGGGCTGGTATCATCAAAGATGAGCTTGTGGGGCCTTTTCGGGTTGAGGATGGAGTCAAGCTAAACTCCCAGTCCTACTGCCAGTTTCTGGAAGACACCTTCTTCAAGCAGTGGTACAGGAAGAAGTCTGCATCCTTCAAGAAAAACATGATTTTCATGCAGGACAATGCTCCATCACACACATCCAAGTACTCCACAGCGTGGCTGGCAAGAAAGGGTATAAAAGAAGAAAATCTAATGATATGGCCTCCTTGTTCACCTGATCTGAACCCCATTGAGAACCTGTGGTCCATCATCAAATGTGCGATTTACAAGGAGGGAAAACAGTACACCTCTCTGAACAGTGTCTGGGAGGCTGTGGTTGCTGCTGCACGCAATGTTGATGGTGAACAGATCAAAACACCGACAGAATCCATGGATGGCAGGCTTTTGAGTGTCCTTGCAAAGAAAGGTGGCTATATTGGTCACTGATTTGTTTTTGTTTGGTTTTTGAATGTCAGAAATGTATATTTGTGAATGTTGAGATGTTATATTGGTTTCACTGGTAAAAATAAATAATTGAAATGGGTATAAATTTGTTTTTTGTTAAGTTGCCTAATAATTATGCACAGTAATAGTCACCTGCACACACAGATATCCCCCTAAAATAGCTAAAACTAAAAACTACTTCCAAAAATATTCAGCTTTGATATTAATGAGTTTTTTGTGTTCATTGAGAACATGGTTGTTGTTCAAATTAAATCCTCAAATAAAATTAATCCTCAAAAATACAACTTGCCTAATAATTCTGCACTCCCTGTATATTATGTACATGTATGTAAAATATTTATACCTGACATTTCAACAGGTTTTGGGTAAAAATGCTACATTCTTTTTTTTACATTTTGTACAATGCAATAGTTATTTAGGCCCAGATTAATAAAAACTAAATTGAAGAAGAGTGTACTTTCTTTTTTCAATGACTGTATATAAGCAGTTAGCATTAACAACTGGTAAAAATAAACATTGAAAATTATATAAATCAGTGTAGTTTTTAATAAGAAGTTTAAAGAAAGAAGCTGCACATAAACAAACAAAAAAGCGATTGACCCCTGCTTAAGGTAGCTTAATTGTCTAAGTGGGGTTGTAGTAATACTAAGGCATTGGCCATTAATAATAATAACCATACAAATATGCCTTAAAACCACACACACACAAAAAAAAATTCTATTGCAGTCTTTGCCTCGCCCTGATTACCTGTGTAATGTACATGCATGGAGCATTTTATTAGACATACTGTACTAATACTGGATAGGCCCTTCTTTTGTGCATCGTGCAATTCAAGTAGATTTTTCAGGAGCACCCCATGCTGCAGTTCTTCCACATGTGGATTTAAATCCATTAATTAAAAGTACATTCGACATATTTGTGAAACCAGTTTGAGATTTCTTTTGCTAGTGACATTTTGCATTGTCATGCGAAAAGTAAAAATTGAAGGCTATAGGATTTTAGCAATGACTATTCATACAAGGAAGCCTGAATCTACTGATCTATGATCCGTGGAGTCGATGCCCAATTCTGACCCTACCATGCATCTACAGAAATCAAGTTTAAAGCTATAGTTTTTCAGTCTATAACTGTGCAGGTTGGTGAGAATGCAGCCTTGATTTTATGTTCTTGGCTGATAGAAGTGGATTTGCATGATTCTATGCACTACACTCTGCTGCCACATGATTGATTAGATAATTTTTGATAAATGTGTCAGTTGTTAAGATTCATATTAATGATCTAGAATAAGTTAGAGAAAATGTCCAGTCAAGTATAAATGTGTAGTACAGGGGAAAAAAAGCATTTAAAATTTTGTTATTAAAAACAGCCTTTTATCAATCTTTAAACATCGTAAGTGTTTCCCCTAATTCTGTTTTACACTGATAGGACTCCGTTTTCCGTTGTGTTGAGAGAGGGGCCCCATCACAAGCCTTCCAGTTTTTTTTGCCAATTGGAGGAAGAGAAGGGCTTCATTTGTCATCCCCAATGTTTATTGGCAAGCCTAAGGATAAGAGGGCCTCCCCTGAACTTTCAGCAGACGAACAGCTGTCCTGTCGATGGAGGAAGGTGAGAGATTTTAATTAGAATAAATAATTAGGTTGAAATGTTGGAATCAAATTGCTTGAGCGTTATCCAAACAGATATTATACTCTTCTAGAGTTCTCTATCAAATACACAGAAACACCTCATTCCCTCATAAAACTGCTCAGAGAAGTATGCATATGCTTTACCAGTTCTTTAATTCCAGATCTACTTTGCAGTGCCAGTTGCTTTTTGACTCCCTGCAAGATTTAGTGGACCATGTAAATGACTTTCATGTAAAGCCTGAAAGAGATTCTGGGTATTGCTGCTATTGGGAAGGCTGTGCACGCAAAGGACGGGGCTTCAATGCAAGGTGAAAGACTATTAGGTAAAGGATGATACGAATTCCACAGTAGTATCTATGACTTGATACTAGTATCTCTTTCAGGTACAAAATGTTAATTCACATTCGAACACACACCAATGAGAAGCCACACCGCTGCCCCACCTGTAACAAGAGCTTTTCACGTTTAGAAAACCTCAAGATCCATAATCGTTCACACACAGGTAAGCAATGCTGCTTTAAAAGTACAGCTTTCTCCTTTTTGTTAAGTCTTTAGATATTTTTACATCCTGGCCTTATTTTTCAGGTGAGAAGCCCTACATCTGTCCTTATGAAGGCTGTAATAAGCGTTATTCAAACTCCAGTGACCGCTTCAAGCACACCCGTACACATTATGTGGACAAGCCATACTACTGCAAGATGGCTGGTTGTCTGAAGCGTTATACAGACCCGAGCTCTCTGAGAAAGCACATCAAGGCACATGGGCATTTTGTGGCTTCACAGGAACAACAGACAAGCCCAGGAGAAGGAGTTGGAGGACAAGGAGGAGGTGGGAACTCACCTGTGACAAAGCCATCTCATGTTACAGGGAAAGAATCTGAGCTGAGCTACACCCATATCATCCTACCAAGTACGGCAGCTGCTTTCTTAGGCAGCTCTCTGTCCTTGTCATCTCTGAGTCCTAGACCCCTGGACTTGAGCATCCTGGGAAGTCAAAACTCACCTGTCCTGTCCTTTAATAGCCTGGCTAAATCCCCACTGATGCCTCCAGTCTACTCCAACTCAGCACTTGGCTTGCCTGTGGTGCCCGTTTTGTGCTCAGACCGCAGAGGACAAACAAAGGCCAGTTCTAGGGTGAATAAAGGTGAGGATGAGAGCCTTAGGGGCATCCTAAACCTCTCCACAGGATCGTCCCATGACCACTTGTCTTGGGTCGTCATTCCTTCAGGCTCCTTAATGTTGAAGCCTGCTGTGGTTAACTAAAAAAGATCTCAATATCATTCCAGAAGGAAGGGGAGGGAAGGGGCAGCACAGAGATCAAAGGTCAAAGGGCTGAGACAGTCCTGTGAGATATCTACCCTTTAATTTCCAGCATTGCATCTGTTCATTACCAAAGATACGTTTCCACTGTGGTCTTTTTAAGAAACAAAAGGGTTTCTTGATAATCATGTTACTGAATAATGTTCCTGTTTAATGTTTTTACTACAGTGTAGAGCTGTGACAATATAACAGTGACACAGCAACAAAATTTAAAAAAAGCTGAAATTAACTTAAGCCTTATCTGATTTTGCCTCACTGTATAAATTTAGTACCAACAATAATATAGTTTTTCAAACCATCACACTAATGTGTGATTAATTTGCCATCATCAGGCCAATCAATGTATAAAATGCACTATCAATTTTATGATTCACTAACCTCTGAATAATGTATAACTGAATAACTATTTTTTTTCAAAATCATTGCTTACATTTAGTATTTTATTATCCCTCACCCTTGACTAACGGATGGTCAAGGGTGAGGGATAATACGTGTGGAGACGGATGATCCGCTGTGGCAACCCCTAATGGGAGCAGCCGAAAGAAAAAGAAGAAGAAGAAGAAGAAGAGTTACTATATTACAGAAAACACCAGGCATGTTAGATTCTTACACACAAATACAGGATCAATAAGTTAAATAGAAAAACAGGTGCAGTAGCTGGAGCAACCAGAAAGTCTTGTTTAAAAATGCATTAATATATGTACAGTATGAAAATATATTTTATAAATATACATATATTTACAATTTTGTAATAGCATTTTAAAATCTGTTGAAAGGGTCATCTAGACAATGGATTTCTGCTATATCCATATATTAAAGTAGATGGGAGGTTGCTTATTGGTTCATACTTTCTAAATATCTAAAAATTTAGTTTCTAAGAAACTTATCAAACATGACTTGTGGTGGAAACGTATCTTATATGAACAGAGATAGTGTGTGAAAAAATCTTATCAGTGGCCCAAGGACCATCACTTCTAGTTTTCTTGAAATTTTGTTGTTGTCTCCCAGTACAAATCAGAGTTTTAAGAATCTATGCCAATGTTTCAGTAAGCACTCGGCTGCTTATTTGTTATTGTTTGATTTAACACTCTGGACGCCAGTGTGCAAGACACACTAAGTCTTCTGTAATCTGTAATGATTTATATTTTGAGGTCACTTTATGGTGAACTGTAAAACTCCTTTGAGGGCTTTTCTTATGATTATTCTGACAATGCAGGTTAAACTTGCATGCATGCAGTTTTTATTCAGGAAATGACACTGATTCAGTCATGCTTTGGCAGAGTTTGAGTGGTCAATTAATGTTTATTTAGTTCGGAGGACCATCAGTGCATTCCATGCCGCTGTTTTAGTCATACACAGATCCTGTTCATTTGTCCACAGACTGACAAACCTCTAGTGAGAGCTGCTATACTGTCTGGCAAACTGCTAGTTTATTTAATTGAACTGAGAGTTCAGTTGTGATGCATATAAACATTAAAACCTGTCCTTTTAGAAACGGCCACCATCACTATATACAATAAGGCAGGTTTAAGTCTGGCTTTTAAATTAGCCCCTGTAACAGACAAGACTCAGTTGAATCTCAGTGTAGACAAAGGTGTTATTTTTGCTTACCACTTCACTGTAGATGACTGTTGCACAAATGCCACCTGTTGGACTTTATTTTTTATTGACCTCACACACTATGCTAGCACAGCATGCCACATATATACTGTATTTTTTTAAATGATAACAAATGTGAGGAAAAACCCTCACATGCAAACAAACACAATTGGTGTGCAGTTCAAGCCTCTGGAGCAAACGTGATTTTGAGACAAAATGACATAAGAAGAACATTTCTTTTCTACTTATAATCTAAATTTAAAAGCGTTTTCTTGAAAGAAAACACCTGAGTTTGATAGTCTCTTCCCAATTTAGGTCAGAAATCTTAATATTTCTTAATATCATTACTTGCCTGAAAGAAAAAAAAAAAAAAAAAAAAAAAGAGTTAACCAGTTGTAATAGTAAACGATTTTACTATTTTATTTTAAAACATTTAACTCTTGGAATTTTGTCTGTGTTTCCTATCCCTGCACCCACCCCCAAAGTCTTATAATTCTACAGTGGTTATGCTACATTTGGGAGCACTATATGGCTATTTGATGTTTGTTGTAGTGTTTGGACGAGACATTTCATTTGATGTTGATGTTGCTTTATCTCATTGTCTCTGCTATTGCTGCTTTACACTGAGCTTTCTCTCACAGTGCATTGAGGATGGAGGAATGGATGGTGACAGTTTGGTAAGATGGACTGGAAAAGCAGTTTTTTTTTTTTGGAATAAACCAATTCATCTCTGAAAATCACTCCAGGGAATTTAAGTCATGCAAGATAACTTAAGGCAATGATATACAATTAATGACAGGAAGACAGATTGTCTATCTGACATTCTGGGTTTATATACCCCATGAAGGAAAATATAATGCTTTCAGTAATCCACTTAATGAACTTATTGTATATTAATCAGACTTCAGCATAAATAACCAGTCAAAGTCCAATGCCAATACAATCAATAAAAAAACATTTAATGCAGCTAACTGCATGAGTAAAAAGAAATGTACACAACTGCATTGCAAATATTTGTACTGATGCCATTTAAATGACTTTCAGGAAAGACTCATGGACCCTGGATTTGTGATGCAGCAATGCTACCAGAACACATTACAATTAGAAAAAAAACACACTGTCCTAGTAAACTCTGAATTTTCCGCTGGAATTAATATATTGATCTATCCAACTAAGGCAATCAGCTCTGGATATTTCATCTCCCGACTGTGTATCAGGTCCATAAATGTTCACCTCACAGCTATAGCACTTCCAGGCATTCCCCTATATTTTGCTTTATACAATTTAAACGTTTCTCTACTCTTTGCTATTCTGCTTGTTTGAGAAGGCTCATTATGACACAGACCCTCCAGGGTCTACACCATTTAATATATTAGATAAGCTGTTTGACCCATTAACCCTTTGAGCACTCAAGCGAAGTATGTTTCAAGTTGGTTTTATTGTTTAGTTGTTTTTATAAACGAAACATTAGCTATAATTGGAATGGTTGGCACAGTGCTGGTTTTCCACTGACTATCAAAATGGTCAATCCAGTTAACAACCAGCCTTAAAGCTATATATATATATATATATATATATATA